>JBBMKB010139054.1:0-19048 GCA_037833945.1 Alaria marginata
ATGGGTGGCCCGAAGGGGAAGAGGGGGGGTGGGGGGTGAGAAACAACAAATCGGGGAAGGTGGGGGGGGGGTGGGGAGGGGGGCGTTGTGCTTGAGATTGAGATTGGAGACCGTACAAATGACTAGGAACTACGCTGCATGGGTGGTTCGAAACGTACAAGATCATTTTGGGAATCACTTCTCGGGCAGTGCTTACCATTTTCTGGCGGTTTAGGGCTTTTGGTAGATTGCTTAATCAACGGACTTCATGTAGAGAGTTGTCGTTGTCACGTTACGTTTGTTTGTTGTCTTCGTGTTGATAGTGACCACCTGTCGGGCAGTAGTTATTACTCTTGGTGTTGAATCAAAATTAATAGCATTCAGTTCAAATTGCTGTTGTTCTGAGATTTATCATGTTCTTGTACCTCAGTAAAATACGACGTTTCCTTCGTGTTTAACGTAATGTGTGCTCGTTGTCTTCGACTTCAACTACTGCTGTAGTAGTCTAATACCTTACGTCACTTGACGTACGGAAGAAGGTAGCTAAGACGATGAACATACTTAGTGCTCCAGGTTAGTACGGCATATCCGATGTAGTGTCAGTATCTTGCGTTAGTATGGTCTGTACTATGTATCAGATACTGACTGTATAGTGAATATAGGAAAATTGGCCCCTGACTATGAAATCGAAGATTTGGTCAAAACTCATATTTGCAAGACGTCTGTGATACTCCGATGTCAGGGTTAATCGGTGAGCGCTGATGAGTGAATAAATGACAATATATCAACTTAAATTTAACTGAATCTTACACCATGCCCCGAGCCGATCCAACGGGAAGTTGCTAACGGTTAAAGGTACCATGCTGCACATGGGACCCCACGATCCTTATCAACTATTTTAATATTTCGTGTGGTGGAGAGCTATGAATGAATATATTATTAATACTATAGAACACAACCAAAGTCACGCGCCTGTCCAACAAGTGCGAGGTTGAGCGTCCGCTCCCTATCAGCACACATTACAAGTTCCTCTAAAGGTTGAGTTTTTGCTCCTCATATGCATATGATGATTTCGGGTACTCTGTGTGTGTACGCCATCAGATAATACTATAATATATGCGAATACCATATTCTGGTTTTAGTTCGCTCTCATAACCTCTTCTAAAACATGTATACCTGATGCACGTTATTTGGACAGCGTTAGCCCAGTTGCATACATAGTTCGGTCTACATATGATGTCATTGAGATATAGATCATTTTCAGAAGTTAAAAAGAAATATTAATAGTAAAACACTTTATAGACTCATGATGTGCACGTAAGGGAGACCAGCTCAAAACCTTATAACGGTGCTTTACGAAAGCAAAAACCTTCGATGTTGGGAAGAAAAGAAAAACGAATACGGTGGAAGACAGGATGGGAATTACCTATCGAAAATGTACACATCTTTGCTGCACCGGTATTAAACAACCGTGTTTACTGAACACGTCAGCTATAAGGAGTGGACGCACGCATACGACAGCTGCGGTGTTTCGATCCCATAAATTGACACCCTTGTTCCTAACCCAGTAATCCTCCCGACGACCGCCACAGGACCATCCCTAGCTAAAATGGACTTGTAGCAAACAAAACAGGGGGACAATGTGGAAGACAGGGTAGGAAATACATATCGTAGATCTATTACACGCATGAGCGAAACGACACGTCACCGGTCAGGCAATAGACGATCCCGGGTCACGACGGGTCTCTCGTCTTATACGGTTGTGACATGCCCCCGGATGAAAAGCCGCCGGGAGAACTATCCCCCCGCGAGACTTGTGGTGAGCTTTGCGCTCGCCACCGTCTCAGTCTAGAACTAGCATCTCCTTGCTACATTGACTAAATAAAAATATTGGCCCGCGGCGCGTCGGCTGTAAACGACGATCAACCATGGAACTCGGCTCGAAGACCCTCCGGGACAACATCTCCGCTTCTACATCGACTCCGGAAGAAAGCACTCTTCCAACCTACATGTCCCTGATGATGTGTAAAACAACGCCAACCATAAGGATTACATTCCAGATAATAATAGGTATGACTGGGGCAAAGTCGTTGACCACATTCAAACGCGACGACGTTCCCCACGCCGTGTTGTTGACGGTAAATAGAGCAACGAACTTCAAAGGCAACAACGACGTGAAGTACAGCATAGGGTACAGAACACCCATGAACACAACTGGGCTACATCCGTATACGAGATAAACCAACGTGCAACGGAAGAGCGGCAGTACCATCGTGACGATCAGAATGGCAAGATGAGATGTCCACTCTCGTGTATAAATAACCGTAATAATGGTGAATGCAATGAGTGTAGGAAATAGTACATTATACACCATCTCCAACATCATGTACCAATGGTTGAAAACCCATCCAGTCTGCAGCAGCATCTCCCTCCAAAAACTCTTTGTCCATCGGGTCTGTTGGGCAACAAACCTCTTGTAAGAAGTAGGGGTCTCTGTAGCCGCAGTAGCCCTGTGGGTGTACAGTACTTTGTGTCTGGTTGAAAGCATCATATTGGTCATGTTACGATCGTCGCCAAACGTGCACTTTTTCCCCATAAATGCCTGGTCTACCCACGTATCAACAATACCACTAACAACGTTCATCCTGTAAAGACCTAAGGGACCCGATATACAGTTCAACACGCCATGGTAGCTCTGCGATGCGCGTTCAATATTGAAGGCGATTATGTACCTGCCTGCCGAGAGCTTCGAGAGCCAGTTGTTCGCGTTGAAGATGGTGAGTTCCCCCGCAACCGCCCCAACGTCCGGTGCACCCTGGGTCATGCGAACCATCTCGCGGAGGGCAGTTGGGTTGATGATGGTATCGGAATCGGTGTTGAGAAAGAACTCGACACCCACCCTCTCTGAAATCTTGTAAGCGGTGTAGATTACCTCTCGCTTTCCCCTGTGTGGCTGCGACACAATGTACACCTGGCAACGTGGAAAGATGATAGTTCAAGTTAGACATCAGATCGGGAGTTTCGAAGGAAAGGGACTTACAAATTTAAATACATGAGTATTGAACATGAAAATGCATAACCGAGAGAAAAACTCATAGACCGAGAAGGGGGATTTAATCGGTGTAGTGTCACAGTGTTTTGGTGGCTCGCTTTGGCGAGAAGGCAGGTTTCGGGAGTTGTGCGTTTCTGGGACTTCACTCACAGTGTGTTGGGTGGCTCACTATGACGAGAAGACAGTTTTCGGGGTTAGGGTGTTGGTGGGACCTTTATAACAGTGTGTTTGTTGCTCGCTTTGGCGAGATTGCAATTTTCGGGATTAGTGTGTTGGTGGGACCTTCACTATATGTTTTTGTGGCTCGTTGTGGCGAGAAGGCAATTACCGGGAGATGTGTGTTGGTGGTACCTTAATCACATTGTTTTTGCGGCTGGCATTGTCGAGATTACACGCTCGCTTTGGCGAGAAGGCTGCTGTCGGTCGTCGTGTGTTCGTGGGAACATATTTCTGGTAGGGTGTTGGCGGCTCGCTTTTGTCGAGAAGGCAGTGGGGAGTGCAACCGGTTTGTTCGGAAGTACAACATTAACATTCAGTATTATTAGAAAGGATGACTGTATGGTACCAGGTATGTAAGGTCGGTGACGAGTGCCACAGAAGTGCAACAGGGTAGTTTTACAAATTTTGTAGCATATTGTTGGAAAGGAAGTACATGCATCAGAAGTGCAACAGCAGTAGTAGTATCAATAGTAGTGCAGCAGATGTAGCATAATATAGGGAAGCACGTGCAGATGTCAGCGCCATCAAGTGCAAAAGCAGCAGCGGGGGTAGTGCGGCATTGAGTCGGGCGGACAGCAGAGAAATATTTTGATGGGCAACGATGAATTTGTGAATGTGAACAGCAGTGAGGAAGTTTCTGTAAAAGTGCATACAGACGTATAGTGTGAGCATACCACCAGGCAGTAATTTCAAGTGAAACGGTAGCGGGGCGGCAGTCTTTCTAGTACGAGGGCAAAGGGAGTGCAGCGTGAATATGCACACTAAAATATGTAGTGCGAGCACACCACCTGGCAGAACATAACAGCAGTACTCTCTAGCACACCACTTGCACCTACACAAAACAGTCAGCACGGCAGCAGCAGCAGCGGCGGCACACAGGACGCACGCTGACATGTAAGTGAAAAAAACGTTGGCAGAGTGCTGGTGGGCCTAACATCGGTGGTCGCAACCGCTCCAAATCAGCCGAAGAAGAAAACTTTACGAAGGAATGTGGATATACTGACAAAATAAATTGACAAAACGAGACGAAGAGCAGAGCGATTTCTTTGCTGTACAATTCGAATATCGTTTCGAGGAGCTATGGAGGGAAAATGTGTTCGGGACTGTGCGTCCTGCGCACAGCACATGAAGAGAACACAGAACCCGTACACACATACATGACAGCAGCAAGAGCACACAGCACAACATACACACCGTCACCAAACACACAGAACAGCAGCAGCACTCAGAAAAAACAAAGAATGTTGGTGGTAGTGCGTTGGCAGGGTGCTGGTGGGCCGAAAATCGGTGGATCGCTACCGCTCCAAAATCAGCCGACGGGAGATGTGTGTTGTTGGTGGTAGTGCGTTGGCAGGGTGTTGGTGGGCCTAAAATCGGTGGATCGCTACCGCTCCAAAATCAGTCGACGGGAGATGTACATTGGTGGTAGTGCGTTGGCAGGGTGTTGATGGGCCTAAAATTGGCGAATCGCTTCCGCTCGAAAATCAGCCGACAGGAGATGTGTGTTAATGGTAGCGCGTTGGCAAGAAGTGTTGGTGGAAGCAACTCAAAATAATGTGGTACGAAGTATGTGATTTAAAAAAAGTGCACTTACCTTAGGTAGTCCCGTTCCCGTGGTGCCGGATCCAGTGATGCTTGTTGGGGATGATGCTGGCACGAGCGTGGATTCAGCATCCCCCAGTATGTCGTCGTACCCGTTGTTCACACGAGGATCATCCAGAAAATTGATAACACAGGAGTTCGGTCCGAATACTTGCTCCGCTATGTTAACCATGTACATGTCATCTTCTTCGTTACCATCAATCACTACCGATATAACCTTCACGTTGGAGTAATCCATGGCCAAAACGGACTCTAGACACAAACGGAAGTAGCCAGGGTCTTCACGGTACCCAACAACGTGAACTCCTACGGACGGAGCTCGTTCTATTAGCTCATCCTCAGACTCTGACGACTTCTTGTCAACAAGTCTCTTGTTCATTACAGCGAAAAAAGACGTTGAAATATAGTAGACAATGGACATTATCCCATATCCAGTCAGATAGAATATGTGGAATATGCGCTTGATAGATCCGAATCTATACACCAGGCAACATCCTACAGCGACGATCACCATGAAGGCAATGGACGCGTAATACATACACGCATGCCGTCTGGTAGCCGACGAGCTGCTTCGGGGCGCAGATTCCATTGAGTCAGACATAGCGATGATGATGCTGATGAGGATGTGGAGTGATGACACTGAGGGCGAGGAGTGCTGAGGGTCCGGAGTGATGAGCGCGAGGAGAGATGAGGGCGAGGAGTGATGGAGGTGGGGGTGACGAGTCATTACGGTTGGTGGACGAAAAAAAACAAACGTGCTTCCTTCCATTCATTGACGCATTGCTTCGGAATACTCGACTCTTAAACGGTTGAAACTATCAGTTCAGTAGAAGGATCCCCAAGTACTTTAGAATCTCATTTTTTGGAATTATCTGTTTTGTTCAATGTTTCGGTACATCCGGGTTCGTCTACAGAAACGTACAAGTGGACACATGCTCCGTTTTCGCTTCGCCAACAACTCGTCATCTCTCATCACCCTCACCGTCGTCGCTCCTCATCACCGATCAACCTTCGTACATCCCCAGCGGCTCAGTTGGTAACCTCGTAATCCTTCTGAAGGCTATATGCAGCGTTCGAATATCTCGGGGGCGAAAAAATCGTAGATAGCGTGGAAAGCGATACTTTTTGAGTAAAACTAAATTCGAGATAAAATGTTGACGAGGGAAAATGACGGCTGAACCCCTCCAGCGATAAACATCAACGCAAGCACCGCAGGAGGCAAGGTAGAGGCAACTCATCTGTGTTTATCTTCCCCCTGTGTGACACCGGCTGGTGCGTTCAAACATCTGGCGCCCGGAGTAAATGGGACGAAAACACACACACACACACCACTTCACATCTAAATATGTTTTGATCTATGAAAACGTTAGCTGCTATGGCGACCAATCGCTCGACATGTATCTAACGTATTGTGACCGCTGTAGGCCACAAGAACACAACCGGCCCCACACCCTTCTCCAAGAAAGCTGTAGTATTTACATTCGATCGATATGACGCTGATAGTATAACTGCCATGTGGGCTGGTGCTCAAGCACATGCCGCCATGGGTTCTGGTTCTAGTAGGTCCAATTATTCGAAGGGCTGTGGTATTAACTATGGGAGTGGTGGGGGGTGGCGAGTACTGAATGTTCTGGCGGAAAACAGTCCGGTCAATGATGCTTGTGCTTTTTTTCTCGAGGGTCTCGCTGTCCTGCGGAACAGGGATTGCGACGCCGCCGGCATGACCACCGCGTCGGACGAAAAGATAGCGGTGTCCAACTATGCATCAATGGGGGTAAAATAAACTATTTCGATCTGTGCATGGAGAACTCCAATTCCCACCGTGGTCACCACGTGGGTATCGCACGCACCCGATGGGCTACTCACGGACGTAAGACCGGCCATAACGGTCACTCTCGCATGGACTACAGGAATCGCATCGCTCTTGTACACAACGGAACCATCACCGACCAAACCGAGTTGAGGTCCGTGCGGGAGGACATCGGGATGCAGACAACACCTGTCCAGTATAAATATCGTACTCTCTACGAAGCCCCCCGACAGCATAAGGCTATCGTCAGGGCCTTGGCATTCGTGGGGCGTATTACGGACTCATCGAGGGTGGTTCTGGGTTGAATCGACTGTAAAAGGAGTAGATGAACCACATCCAAAATGTTTAGTGTACAGCTTGTGGGATTAGCCTCTATGCTTGCCTGCTCTGCGCCAAGATCGTGAGGGTTATGGGCGCAGTTGACAGCTGTTACGCACAGGATGCGGCGGAGTTGCGCGTTTATGTCCGGGACATCCCGGGGGTATCATTGCCGTCAGTCAGCGTGGGGAGACAAGGGACACACTTAACGTCCTTAAGGAATATCAAAATGGAGGCATTTCGCGTATGTCTGTTGTGAACGTGGTCGGGTCGGCAATTTTCAAGGAGACTAAGTTGGGGGTATACATAAACGCTGGTATGGAGACGGCACTGACTTCCACAAAGACTTTCACAACTTAGGTCACGTTCCTTGCGTTGACGGCTGTTCCGACATATGAGGGATGACGAGGTTACCGATGATGACCCTGATATGAAACTCGTGAACCAGAGGTCGTTGATGAATTCCCTCCAGAGGTTGCCTATTAGTTTCGGTACGGCATCGGCCGTCCGGAGACGGAGTAAGGTGCTGTACCACAGAGATTGACAGGAAATAAACACGTTTTGGTATTGGGTGAGGGTTGCGGAGAGCCTGTTGCCATGGAAGGAACTCGTTTATTGGCGGAGATGTCCAACATTCACGACGATGGGTATAGTGGTGGTGCTCTCGAACTCATACGGATCTGGATTTGCTTTGCTCCGATTCACATGTGATTCAAAGCTCTGGAAACAGGCACCGGTATTAATCTTCCATTCAGCCGTGCCACAAAGCATCTTGTTGTTTCGGTGTCTTTCTGAGTTGGTTGAAAATGGCGATGAGTTTCTTTTTTTTCCGAGGCGTTTTGAACGATTGGTGTGCATTGGTATTCCAATCACGCACAGCTCCACAGTTCGGATGACGCTAATACGGGCGGCATGTTTTCGTTTTTCAAGGCCCGAGGAGGGTATGTCATGCGGTCACCTTTGTGGGATAACATCTCCCACCGTGAGGTGCAAGCGGACGTACCCTACTATCGTTCAACAATAATGATCTGGCCGCGCTGTTCAGACAGGTTGTGCCGGGAGATAATTGAGGAATTTCAGATTCGTTCAGAGTTGGATGTTTGCGATTTTGGTGTTGGGCATCGCATTGCTCGCCCATTGAATCGATACTGCTACAGCTCTCTGTTGGTGGTATGTATATCGTGAGTGAAGGGCAAAAATAAGTTGAAGGAGCATTCAAAGCAATGAGGTGTCGGGGAGACAATACAGATAAATATAATACATGAAATTTAGCATACAGCGGCAAATGAGATACACCTGGATGTATGGCCGGGGTTGCACTTGGTCGATCGTTCATTTACACTGATTGTTTCTGCATGGCACCATGGACACAGGCCCTGCAGCACTACAGAGGAAAACGTGCAACTGATAAAGTTTTGTTTCCTGAGATATGTCTTGTTTCCGACTGCGGACGAAACAGTGTCTTTGTGATGTTCTTTTTCCAATTCTGAGCTAAACACTGGGTTGTTGCTTGTGGTCCAGCTTTGCAGCTACATGGGAACCTATGTCTGCTTGCACCCGAGCGGCTAGAGTTGTCTGCAGAGCTAAACGGGTACCTATGTCTGGCCCTCCTAGTAGAGCGGCTGCAGTCCGTGGATTTCAGGTGTGTTAAGGTCGCTTGTCGCCAGAGAGTCGTGGGGTGGTCGTCATAAGACTCCGTCTTGTTTTTCCAACCAATCCGGTCTACCTGTAGAATAAACTGAAAAATATGCGGCCTTTTTACCTCCACGGCGGCAGAGCCACGTTCAAGGAAATATCTACTGAAAGTACTGGGGGAGTTGTTTTAAAACGGATTATATATGGTTGAGGGTTTAAAATGAAAGCTCATTTTTGGGAATACAGGAGCAGGAATAAAACATCAATGGGCGAGCACCTCGACGATGAGGGCGTGGACTGAAACATTGCACGATGTGCCGTTTGTCCAAGTTTTAACAGACGCGCTGCACAAAAATGACGAGCTACTACGGTAGCAATGCATCATTTTGTTTCAGAAGCTCTTAACTTGAGGAGCGAAATACCTCACCCAAAAACATATTTTCCTTGAACTAAAAGTGCAAGCCAATGTCTAAACACATCTTCTAGGAGAATATAAAATTTGGATTCCAAAATAAACAGGAATGACGTTCCGACGGTTGAAGGTTAAGGATCCCCGTCATTCAGAAAACTGGAGGAGCGAAATACCCCACCCAAAAAGTTATTTTTCGTGAAATGAAAGTGCAATCCAATGTCCACACACATCGTCTAGGAAAACATAATACTCAGATTCCAATATTAACAAGAATGACGTTCCGACGGTTGAAGGTAAAGGAGCCCCGTCATTCAGAAACATTGAGGAGCGAAATACCCCACCCAAAAAGGTATTTTTCGTGAACTGAAAGTGCATTCCAATGCCCAAACTCATCGTCTAGAAACATTTAATATTCAAATTCCAAAATATACAAGAATGACGTTCCGACGGTTGAAGGATAAGGAGCCCCGTCATTCAGAAAAATATGTTTTCAAAAAGTGCTAGAATACCTGTTCCCGTATCGTAGCACGCGCCCAGTCATACCCAAGTGTACACACAGCAGAGTTAAGGTTTCATGCTAAGCACGTTGCTGATGGCTAACCGTTGTTTACGAATTTAAAAGCGTGTCCGAAGATGCCAGCCACACGTTTCCTGGACGGTGTCTATGGGCCCGATTGTGTGGATATGTGTTTTGGAACTTTCCAATTCTCCTTTTAAAACGATATATCTGGCGGAGATCTTGGGCAAACCGTCTGCTTGAGAAATTCTCAAGCACATATTTTGGATTGGGTGAGCGTGGATTCGTGTGCTCCACACACTTTATTCAACGAAACAAAACACACCGTCGTGAATTTTGGACGTGGCGAGCTCGTTGGGGGCTCCGACCCACTCTTGTGGTGTACAGTGCTCGCACTACGGCCAGTGGTGTGTGACGGGGACTGGCCAGCCTTATGTTTAAAATACGCGTTTCTTGGCGCATTGTCTTCAAGGTCGTTCATTTGTGGTTATCCGCGATGTTTCAACCGTGTCGATGAGCTGCCGTCTTAACATAAAAATACTGTTGTTTCCTGTATTGTCCTAGCGGTCACTATTGCGACAGTGAACTACCGTATTGCGAGTCATCCCACGGTCGGGGTGCAAGCAAAAGGTTTTTGAGCTCCTGACATGAGGAGCTCATTATCTCACCCGAAACAAACACTTCCAAGATTTTCGTTTGCGCAACCCGATCGATACTTTTATCTGCAAGTCGGGAAACAACTGCACCCGTTAAATGATCATACCAACCGGTAGTTCCTCACTTCAGGAGCTCACCGGTCAGGAACGTTTCGCCCCACAGAATGCAACCCCTACCGTGGGATGAGTCTTGTTTTAAGTCAATACGTTGTAAAACTCCGTGTGCTCCTGTCGGCCATATCTTGCTGTCAAGGTCTTGGACTCGCTTTATTGAGCGGGCGGCGCCAGCCGCATACACCCTGCACTACAACCGCCTACCGACCATACCGTCCAACGAGGGCTCATGAAAACCATATAGCCTGGTATACGATACAACGTGGGCTGCTGTGTTCGGCTGACAGGTATGGCAATTTTTCCGAAGGACGTGTCGGTGTAAACACCGCATTTCTTCTCCGTTACCAGTCTCCTAGCTACGCAGTTCGAGTGCCTGATATTGATATGTGGTTGGGCTCTGGCTTCCCGAAGGATAATACCGTACACACGGAAAACTGTACGCGCGTATCGCAACATGAAACACTTGTACGAGTACGTCTGACATGGTTTGGTGCAATTCCCGTTCTAACGAAGAACATTACGGCGTCAACATCACGATGCTTCTTGGATGCTGTCACCTCCCCCTCTTGCGGATGCGCGGTGGCGTGCTGTGTTTTGTAGCTGTTCGCATAGAGCGAAGTTGTATTGGCCTGTGTGGACTGGAGTTGTTATGACGTCTCTGATATCCACAATGTTCTCGCCGCATTTTTGTTTTATCCCGTCAGTTGATTTTTACTCTGGAACTGAATCGACGACGGTCGCGTTGCCGGCTTTGTTTCAACTGCAATAGCGCAACGAGTAGTAAGGGTGGCACGAGAGAGTGTTTTGGTTGCCCCTGCCGTTCACGCGTTTTAGTGGTGTGCCAGCCTGCGGCGTAAGGAGAGATGGTGTTCGCAGACTGCAAAAAATATATTTATAAGAAAGAAAAAACAAGTGGGCAACGAAGATAAACTCTATTTCCGAGTTCAAAAGTCGTCATACAGGCTCGCTACCCCAGTCTAAACAATCAGTAGATACAGTTAGCTCCAGATTCGTCGAAATTGTCTGTCGAAAACTCTATCATTGGTGATACACAACACATCCTTTAAATCCGTTTTGAGGTGGGAGGTAACGGCCTGGACCTGTCTTCTATTAGACAGTGTACAACATTTTCCGTGTTCGTGCCTTCATACGCTTTCGGCGGTCACGATCTTCACGTTTTCTGTGAGCCATTCTGTTTTCGGGATGACTGGGCTCACCATTATCGCGAGTCAGAATATTACCCGGGGTCGTCACTTGGTTTCTTGTTTTCATTTTCGCGTGTGCTGACGTTCTACATGTCGTATCTCCGATGCACTAACAATAGTTAATTGCTAACCACCCGCCCCTCCCTGAATAATTATTAAAAAAAAAAAAAAAAGTGTTCCATATCGGGTCCCTGTTTTGCCCAAAGTTAGTCAGTTGGCAGCCCAACCCCGCCTCAGTGAATTAAAAAAAACTATGACTTGCCAACGCGTTCCCCCCTTAAACAATACACACACAAATGATAATAATAATTGAATACAGTAATTAATTAGACTGCCCCCTATATATTATTGGAGTCCCTGTTGCGCTAAAATTGTTTAATTAACAACCCCCTTCCCAAACAATACTTGAAATAAATATTAAATACATTTTTAATATCATTTCCACCCCGATAATGCGGTACCAACCATGCGGAGCATACGTTGGCTCATCCCGTCGTGGTTTGGTTTGCAGGCCAATTGCGACGGGTGCTTCGAGGCGGATCGAGCACGTGACCATACTAGTATTGTCTGCTACGCTTTTCTCGTGGAACTTCGAGAAGTAGCTTGCAAATGGACACGTCTTCAGAAAAGATGTCCATCTCGCACGCCTCACTTCTTCTTTAATAAGCTCTATGTTTGGTATAAAAACTGCTGAACAGCCGGGTATGGCGCCATGGCTTGATGGAAATTATATTAATGTTGGCATCCTTGTTGGGCAAAAATATACCGGGTATTAACTACCAACCCTCTCCGCGGACAAAGTGTTTTTGTTCAATGAAATAGTCCATTATCATTACCCCCGCGATACAACGCCCCAAATTCAATTGATTCTTACTAGTTGAATACATTTCGTATATATTTCCGGTACAGGAATTATAGTCAATTTAAACGATATATTGGGCGTCCCTGTTGCGCTAGAGTCAAATCATTACCAAATCCCCTTTCCTCCCCCAATTTCATTTTATTTCATGAAGTGAAGAATTAGCATTACTCCCCATATAGACTAATGTATTGGCGTCTCTTTTGCGCTAAAAGTAATCAATTTCAACAAGCCTCTCCCCCAAACATTTGTGTTTTATTAATCAATTAATGAACTTCTCATCACGCACTCCTATAACAACAGTAGTAGCAGTACTTACGATACTACAAGCATGTTTTAGTTGCACCGTACATTCAAAATATTAGACTGCTCTGGGCGTCTTCATGTATGTCTTAATTTAACCCGACTGCTGTGGAGAAGTAGGCTATTTCTAAACGACGGATGCGATCATTTTACCTCGACCGATTCGTTTTACGACGCTATTCATTGACGTTCGCTGGGCATGCACGTGTAAGCAAGCTTGTGCTACGTGCAGGCCGCATTTTGTGAGCCAACTTTGACTCGCTTTAAAACCCACTCCTGCTGTTGTAGTGAATCGATCGGGCGTGTTCACAGAGAAAGTTTAGGGTTAGCCGGCCAAAATAAATGAATCTTACAGTATCAATATAGTAATAATTTTAATAATTGTGAATTGCATCTTCCAATTCGCCCCATCCATCCATGTCATCGGTGATCGATTGTTTTGTTCACTGTCCGTTCGGTTTTTCTCTGACTCTAGTTAGGACTGCGAATTATGATGAGTTAGTACTCATTGTTTCGCTCGACTCGTAGCGTTTCTGAACATAGCTGCTGTAGGCTACTCAATACGATTTTGTGAACTAAGGCAAGCATGTATTGGCTGCTCGGTGATCAATTTCGTCGTTTGATGGTTGATGTACACTGTCGAAACGTACTCGCCACAGAAAGTGCTGTGCATTTGTTCCAGCATATCTTCCGTTTGACAGTGTGCGGCAGTGCTTCAGACCATCACTGGCGTATGGTAGTGTTTAATCGGAGCAATCCCTCGGTAGAGGCTGTACTTTTTGGGGGGAAACGTTCCTGACCGTTTGAGCTCCTGACCTGAAAGTGAGAAACCACCAGTAGGTATGATCATCTTACGAGTGTATTTGTTTTAGGACTAGCGGGTGGGAATGTTGATCGGGTTGCGGGAACGAAAACCTTGGAGGTTATGTTTTGGGTGAGATATTGATCTCCTCTTGTCAGGAGATCAGCAACTTTTTGCTGCACCCCTACCGTGGGATGACTCATCGAAATTCTTGCTCGGTTTTTGGTCACAAATTCCGACAACTCGTACAGCAGTTGAGAAAGACCTCTTTTTTGTCGGATCTGTAAATGGTCGTACTGAACGAAACAAGATATCACGAGACCAAACGCTGTTTAGGTCGAACGGTGCCTTGAGTAGAAATGAATCTTCGCGTTCGCTTCTTTTCTGTTTTCAATAAATATTTTTCGTTAGTTATGCCCCCGGAAGGCAGAATTCGGGAAGGATGGCAAGTCACCATTTTCACTCCATAAAAATCCCTGATTCATAGAAAACCACATTCAAGACACGATGTCCAAAATGTATATGCGAGCCGCAGAAAGGATAATGCTGAAGAACAGGAAACGTTTTGGCACCAACAACAAAGAATATGTATCACCCAAACAAGCTGAATGATGGCCGTATAGCCTATCCCCACAACAGATCGCATTCAAATTTAGGTATAGTGTCTTGAATGTATTGTTTTTGGGAAATAGGAAAATATATGTTGCAAAACAAAGGGCCGTTTGCCATCCTTAACGAAATTTGCCTTCCAGGGTTACGAAAAAAATAAAAAGATAGAACACGAAAAAGAAGCAAACGCGAAGTTTCGTTTTTACACAAGGCACCGTCAGGCTCAAACAACGAGTGTGGTCTGATACATGGGTTATTTCGGTACAACCATCTACGGCCTTGTCGTCGCCTGTGTCTTGGGTCGCAGTTGGTCTACTCGTTGCAGCGTGTCACAGTTGTGTCCCACTGCTTGTCGTGGCAATGATTCTTGCTGGAATTTCAAACAAAGAGGGGAATGCACTACTACTACTGTTGATATTTAGGCAACTCTCACGGAATTGAAGCCGCACTGGCGACGGTAGTTCCAATGATAAAATCATAAGACGCAGATTGAGTTTCACCTGAAAAAGCAGTACACCAGGGGTTCTTGGTTGTGACTCGTCGCCAAGTTCAGGGTCCACGCCGCGTGTCCAGTGTTTTTTTTCCGGGTAATCGTGGAAGCGTTCACTAAATCCGTAGAGGAGATTCGACCGGTGGCGAGGCTTGGAAGACGCGGTGAGAACTACTGTAGCTCGAGATGGGCTATTTCCGTTGGTTCTCGCTGTTTCATTTTTGTTTTTCCTCTTTTCGGTTGAGTTTTGTTCGTGAGTTTGACAATTATAAATGGCCCATTATAAATAGAGCTCCGAGACTCGTTTGACGACGCCATTATGACTGTCGCCTCCTCTGATAATGTCGGCCCTCTGTCTCTGTCTTGGACGTGTGTTGGCCGATGTCGGGCGTCACATGATATTTTCGATATGTGGCGAGGAGACGCCTTCGCAAACCCCTGTCGCGTTAAGCGAGGGGAGATCTTGTAGTGACAAGAGGGAGCACGGGTCGGTCGCGTAGAGGAACCTGCGCCCCGGTTGCGCTCGGGGTTGGTACTGCCGAACGTCAATCATTGTGAAGATTCACTGTTGGTGACAGATCTTAGAGATCGGGTGTTGGTTGAGAGACTCTTCATGGTGGGTGTGTGTTATCGAAATATGGCGGTATCTACGTGCCCTGTCCTCGAAAGGAGATAGAAGCATTCATAAAACGATGCTCAAAGTTACTATTTCGTGCATCACCGAACACTATGTACGACAGCACAGTTTCAGAGTCGGAATACTTGCAACGTTTGGGGTATGCATACGTTAAGACTCTCTCTTTGCCGGCTTTGTTGTTGCCTGTTATAACTGGAATTACAGTACATGTCATGGCCAGGTGGCCCTTAGAGGTGGCACAAAAAAAGCTTGGAGGGCCTTTCAATCCGCATATATGGCGCCCAAAGCCGGAGGGGGGGAGGGGGGGGGCTATAGGCAGACCGCGGTTGAAGAAAGCAAGAAGGAGATGGAAGACAGGGTAGCAAGTCACCAGGCCGACTAGTAGGTAGAACATGTCTACGAATCTTCAACTAGTGCGACGGATTGGTAATTTTTGTTGTTGCTTCTCTGAATTGCCTGCTCTATCCCCCTCGAAGGGGCAGCGCCGGCTACATACTGCGGTATTTACCACCGCCGGTATGCTTGTTACTGCTGAACCTGTTTTCCCTATCATCCCTTGTGTCCCCGTCTTCGTCCCTTTTTTCTGTCTTTAACTTTTTTCCTTTTTTGGTTACCCTTGTGGATCGTGGAGGCAACGGCGTCGGTGTGGACACCGCCAGGGTAGATTCAACAAGTAGAGGGTATACCAGGCAGTAATACTCGTAAGTATCTGACAGTCGCATTCTGAACCCGGTTGGGTGCCGCCCGGGTACCACCTGGCTGGGTGATGTCATTTGCTTGGCTGCTGTGTGCTTATTTGTATTTGCTTTAGATTTTGTACTGGGTATAGGGGTGATCATGGTGCTAAAGGCATCGCTGTCGTCATAATCAGTCCGCAGCAGGTGATAAACAATGTGGCAATGCACCGAATTCTACCGCGAGTGCTTTTGGATTCAGAATGGTTGCTGCCCCCGACATCGGTTGGGTGTTGTGCCACCTTCTTCTGCGGTGTCGGTTTCTAGCTGTCTGTGCTGCTTGACTTTCATTTTTTCCGTCTGGTCTTGTTTCACCCAATATTTCCGTTCCGTTCCCTCCCACCTGCAGGGCCTGCGTTCTTTCTATTCTTAATGTTTTCCTCTTTCTTTGAAACTGTTTTTCCTATTCTTAAGAATTATAATTTAGTTTTGAGGATTGCCCTCCGACAATGTGCAGCATGATCTTCAACGTTGATCACTCAATTCTTATCCCCGAAAGAAGAAAAACCTGGTAGGTTTTTCTTATTTTTCTTATGGAACCCTAAGTTTTTTTCTTTGCAAATAGCCTGGTGCGCTGGCTTGCATATATATGCCAGGCCAAATCACCCTGCTGTAGTTGCCATACGGCCCTCCATCTTGTAGTTTGGGACCCACAGAGCCCGTCTCCCTATTACGGGGGAACGTAGTTAACAGGACCTACGGTAGACACAAAAACCTATATATTTATCTATTTTTACTACCAGTATTTGGTCCTGTTAACTACGTTCCCCCGTAATAGGAGGCATCGCCACAGACACTGGTTGTGCTTCATGTAATGTGTGTTCTTTGCATTAAACTGATGTTCCCACTCATCTACATCCAGCACACATCCGGTGTCCGTGTCGATGCCTCATAGAGAGACGAGAGCTCTGTGGTCACAAACTACAAGATGGAAAAACACGTTGCCAACACCACCAGGGTGATTTGTCCATGCAATACCACAACCAACCGTAGTGGGTACGAGGAGGGCAAAGTATATGCAAACAAACCAGCACACCAGGCTATTTGCAAACATAATATAAACGATGAATAAGAAAGAAGAAAAAAAGCAAGGAACAAAATTTTAAAACGAAAGGAAACCATATAGGACAGAAATAACGCACGCCCTGCAGGAGGGTTGGAAGAGGTACTTAGTGACGAACGCAGAAACATATCGCCATCAGGTTGAAATTTTACCTTTGATTTCTCCAAACTATCCTGCATTCTCTGGAACGCTTGATTAAATACAGCCAGCATCACGAACGTAGTAAGCCCCACGCCGAAATGTTTATGATGCGTATGAAGGAGCCATTGGCCCGAAATGTGTCTCTATCTGGTATACAGGTTAATTCAGACGATATATCAAGGATATATAATAAAAAATATAAAAACACTCCAGCCGTGAGGTCGAGGATTTCGTCGAAACTCACTTCGCAAGCTGTGTGTGATACATCTGTCGCGCGTTTTACGGAGGGGGTGTATATGTCCTCATGAACGGTATAGGTCACCGAATCCCCTTAGTACTAGCGATACATCAGACGCGCGTTTACTGCCGTATCACATATATGCTACAGTGTTTTTACACTCCAGCTGTGAGATCGAGGACTTCGTCGATATATATATATTATGAAAAGTAGAAGCTACACTTCAGCTGTGAGATCGACAAATTGGTCGAAACTCATCCTTGCAAGCTGTGTGTGATACTCCGATCGCGCGTATTACTGGGTGTGTATATCCTCATGAATAATAAAGGTCGGCGGCTCTCCTTAGTGCTAGCTAGTACCAGGGTCAACAGGGCGATGCTAATTAATCTGTGGGCCAAAACTATAAAACCCTTTTTGAGGGGGACAAAATATATAGTAAGAAAAGTGAAAAATACGCTTCAGCTTTGAGATCGACAAAAAAAAGAGGGAATTTTGTCGAAACTCCGCTTCGCAAGCTGCGTGTGATACTTCGATCGCGCGTGTTAAGTTGTGTGTAAAGACAGACAGACAGCTGTGAATTTCAGAACGCATAAACGAAGTAGAGCATTTTGTACCTATTCTAGACACGCTATACTCCCTGTGTACTCCCTGTATATGTGGCAGACCAGCAGAGGTCCAGCCCAGGCCTGATGCTCGGGCCAGTGCTGTCGAGTCTGTATGCAACATGCGGTTGGTGTCGATCGCTCTGCTCCTAGTAGTCTCTCTTCAGCTCTTGGATCTATGAAAAACGCAAATTTACACACCTGCATTGATTGATCGAATGAAGTCCTCTTCAGCAGGTACAAAAACATTGCTTTAGTCATAAAATAGTCTGCTTTCGCCTTGACGAATATACATAATATCATACAGTACGCGACATGTGTTAAGAATTTAGTAGTCAAGAATTCCAGGCTGACTTTTTATGTAATTTAAGACTTTACAGCTAAGCATTTGTGATCAGAAAGGACGCCACTCTAAATCCTATATAAAAGTATTTAAAAGCCTGTGCTCAACGTGGACATCACCATAAGCCGCGAGCCTTGGCCAAAATAGGAGATACTTAACTGCTGTCGCGTACTGTATGTAGAAACATTATAATCGTAATCTCATGTAAATGTCAATCAACATATTATGCAATCTATACACCAGGCATGTCACTTTCATTGAACGATTCAACAGGGATGAAAAACGTGTTGATAATTAAGGTAGGGAAAATACCCCCTTTTGGTATCATCAACTTCCATCACGCTGAAATATCGATATGAATAGTTGAAGAGAAATATATATAATTAAATTATACCAGGTATGCACTTCAGCTGTGAGATCGAAACATTGTTCGGTCGAAGCTCATTTTTGAAAGCTGTGTGTGATACTCCGATCGCGCGTATTACTGGGTGTGTATGCTCTCATGAAATGTATAGGTCGGCAGCTCCCCTTAGCGCTAGCTAGTACCAGGGTCAACAGGGTGATGCTGAACAATCTGTGCGCGGAAACTATAAAACCCGTTGTGAGGGGGACAAAACCTGAAGGCTGTGGAACGCAATATGTAGAGGTATCGTTTCATAATGTATAGTCGTAACATCGGTAGAAGGGGGGGGGGGTTAGTGATTGTTT
>JBBMKB010139165.1:0-19037 GCA_037833945.1 Alaria marginata
AGGTATATGGTAAGGCACCCACGAGGCAGTTACATAGTATCCCCATTGCTGTCTCTGGAAGTGGCCACACCAGAAAAACCCCCAATTAATTCGAAGCTGCCATCCATCTGCAAGGAAAGTACGCACAAGGTGCGGAAGTCCGCCTGACAAGTGGCTCTTAGTAGGATGCAGCTCACCGTTCATGCGACCCGCCGATTACCTCACGGCGATTCGGGCTTGGTGCACGCGATGTCTGCCTGGTCGGTGAAAACCCGACGTGCCCCATCCCGGGCATTGTAGGGATGGGAGGGTCTATGGTCATACGACTACGGCTACGCATGAAATGAGCACACACACACACACACCCTCACTGGCGTCCTTGCTCGTTGCCCCGGCTGTACACCCACGGATGACTCATGAACCCATGGGTGACCCATGGGCCATTAGCGTATACCTGGTATGATATATAGTACACCGATTGGGGAAATACGCATGAGACAGACAGGTCTGCTCACCGTAGCTCGGAGCTAGCTCATTTTGTTTAGCAATCCATATCTGTAAAAAGCTATCACACGTTTGCCGGGGCCCCAGGATGGCAGCCAGTTCCGTGAGCTACGATTATTGTGCAAACCCGAAAAAGAGGCATGTTTCACACGCGATATAAAAGGTGTAGGCGTGAACGATGCATCTATCTGTTAATAGATACCAGGTATGATGAATCATAACAGCAGTACCAGGTACGACGCGTGCGACCAGGAACTTGCAAGCAACTGTATACAAGCGGGCCTCCGCCGCGGCGGGCCAATGCCCCCCCCCTGCTCCGCGTACGCCTGTAGTGGTCGAGAGATGTGGGTTCAGCTGAATTTTATTCTGAGGCCGTAAAGCGGCAGCAGTACTGCCAAGTAGGATACGCGACGGGCTGATGCCCGCCCCCGGCTTCGCGTATGCCCGCAATAGTCGGGAGATATCGGTATAGGTGTATCATATTCCGAGGCCGTAAAAGCGACAGTAGTTAGTACTGCCAAGTGGGGGATACGCTCGTCGTAATATTAATAGTAGCAGTGCAACAATAGCGACACCAGCTGCATCGTTATGGTCGAGAGATGTATGCACAGCTGCATGATATCATATTATGAGGCTGTAACAGCGACAGCAGTACTGCCTAGTGGGGTGTATGCTCGTTGTAACAATGGAAGTGCAACAACAGCAGCACTAGCTACCGCAGCATATAGTATACGTATCAACAACAAAAACAATGACACCAACAGTCGGCCACGCCCGCGGGTACTGTGTACGTACAGCAGCAGCAACAGCACAGAGCAGCAATAGTGCAGAGCAGCAGCAGCAACAGCATAGAGCAACCGCACAGAGTTACAGTAGCAGCAGCAACGCTCGTCGTAATTGCAGTGCAGCTGCAGCAGCCGTAGATACCACCCTCAGGCATTGCGGCAGTAGGCAGTACTATGGTCTACGTATGCTACAGCAGGCACAAGAATAAATACTAGTATCATAGAAGTAAGCGTCTTCACAGCATACGCTCGACCAACCGTCGATCACCCCGGTACTGAAACACACACACATAATGTCTTCGTAGTGTATTTACTCCCTCTTGACAACCGCACTATTTATAAGTCGAAACCCCCAAACATTGATAGATCGACCCTAATCATCGGTGCTAACCCTCGACCAGATCGGCACAATCTTGCGCTGTGACCCTCCCCGGTGAAGTCGAGGTCGGCAGGCACGATCTTGATGACGGAAAAAGCGAATCCAAAGACTCCCCCCATCTTGAGAAAAGTTCTGAAAACACGGAGAGGAGCTCGATTTCCAGTCCAGCGGTGTACGACCGATAGACATCGTAGTATACACATGTGTCAATGGGTATCCTTACATTTAGGCTATCATATACCAGGTATACAGCAGCACTAATAACTATTCGTACGTGGTAACTTCCGAAGCGTCCTTTCGCTCCTTCTATAGATACTCGGGTACTGCTCTTGGCCATTCCATTCGTGGGTCATGATCGCAGGTTCGCTACTTACGATTTATATTTCGTCGTGCCCCTGTCCTTGCCGATCGTAAGTCGCCACACAATATCCTCTCACCACGCGTCGCGCGACATGATTTGTTTTTCATGACATGACGTTGGCCAATCAAATCAGTCTCTAGGAAGGAGTGGCCAGTGGACGGAAGCACTTGCGCAAGCACAGGCTGCCCGAACGGATGGCATCGTGTTCGACGTCTTCATGTACTCCGTCCTTATAAGGTGAGAACGCGTGATACAGTACAGGACACCCATCAGAACAATAAACATAAATGCTGGCCCAGGCTGGGGTTCTTATTTGGGAGAGGATGCGTTCTACACTAACTTCAGTATAACAGCTCCCAGATTTCTTATATTTCCGTAAATGTCAAGCCTACCTTTCGTATACCCTGTTTCTTATTAGGTGTCTGTCGGGGTAACACTTTTTGGCGAAAATGGTTCCTCAACTGAGGAGCTAGGCACCCGATATCGCCAGAGTATCATTTGTGTTTTATACTATTGTATACCTAGGCCGTGGAAATGTCCATCGGGGTGCGCTTTCACTTTTTCTCAAAGTCAGGTTTAGGGTACACTAGAGAGCTCCAAAAGTGAGAAGTCGCAATTTTTTACGTGCCACCCCTACCGTTAGAGCTGTGAGTCGGTAGAATTTCACGACTAATAACTATTCGGTAGTTACCGTTTGCCAACTGACTGACTTTGGTCGGCAAGTCGGCCGGCGACGCCAGCTTAAGGTCAGCCGACTTGCCGACTTAAGTTAGGCGAGCGAAAAGAGAGCCAATTTAGCTCCCCCCGGCCGAGGGGGCCCCGCCCAGAAAAGGAATAATGCATCCTGCTTAGGTAATCCTTCCTTCAAGTATGGAAACCCAATAAGTCGGATAGTCGGCACCTCTGGGAAACTTCGAGCTATTAGTCCGACTTATAACTACAGTAGTTGGTGACGTAAGTCGTGCCCACTCACAGCTCTACTTGTCGTAGAATGCGTCTGAGTCTTGTTGTCCATCGACCTACTTCGCGTGTGGCGAGTATGTACCTGTGTGTCTGGCCCTAGCACGTGTCTTCGCACCTACCTGGTGCCTGGTATCGCACAGGTTTACAACACCGCAGCCATTTACCGACCAAACGGAGGCAGTTAGGCTTGCGTATTAATTATGCTCGTTTTTTCCTATGTGTTGTTCTTATTGCTGAACAAGGAGCATAAAAAAGGTATCCTACCATACTTTGCCCCAATTATGCTCGTTATGCTGTATAAAGGGTCCAATTATGCTACTTTTTATGATAATATATTTGCAAAATTTTGCCAAAAGAGTTCCTAGCATCGTGTATAAAAAGCCTGAAGGCAGTGCAGGAAACGAGTTGCCTTGACGAGTTGCCTTGTATTATACGCGTATTTTGCTCGAATCTGTTGCTGAGCTGATCTATATCAGGTATAAATTGAACCAGGTATATATGTATACAAGGTTCCCCTTCGGGATGTGGGTAACGTGAAATCCTGGGGGTGTCTCAAGGCGAAAAGGGAGTAAGGGAGTCCCAGGTACCACATGTATAGCTCTTCTTGGCGGAAACGTGAGGCATGGTTTTCAAATGATGTGTACAGGTATGAGCTTGTAAGTACTGTTTTTTTTTGCTGCTGCTGCATGCTTCGTATACCTGGTATGAGGTCCCACGATGCGTGTTTGACTGTCTGTGGCATTGGACGTTGTCGTCGTGGTTTGATATTTTGCTGCTGCTGTGCACCAGCCACACACTCATACACCGGGACTACTGACACAAGGGCGAGAGCTTGGAGCGCGGCTGCCGTTGTACCGCTCCTGCTGTACTGCTGTATACCTGGTACTGATTTTGTGGCTGCGAGGCTGAGCGGGTGCTTTTGCAAAACAAAGTCCACCGCTCTTCTTGATCGTTTGGTGTGTGCCTATGACAATGACAGCACACGCTCCTCCACCCACACATACAGAAGCACACACACATACACACACAAGCACCGTCCGTGGCTGTCACAAAGGAGTGCTGCTACTACTGCTGCTGCTGCTGCGTAGCAGACAGCAGAGAGGGTAAACACAATTGGACTGATGATACTTTACAGCGGGCGGGAGAGCGGAGCGAATGCCAAACTGTGAGAGGGAGGCGGGCTATTTTAATGACCAAAAATTGTGGGGTTTCCATGCAAAACAAAAATCGGACTGTTCAGGGCGGGCACTTACAGGTTTGAGCACAACAACAACGCCCTCATGTAGACGGTGTGAGGTGCACACCAGCCGTCAATGGGCTAGGTGCAACAAATCTTATGTTCGACATGTGTGCTAGTGCTGATGTACTACTGCTGTATATGCTGCTGTATGTTGTTGCTGCTGCTGCTGCTGCTGCTGCTGCTGCTGGTGTGCTACTACTGCTGCTACTGAGTTCGATAGAGTCCGGGCAGATCGTACAAAATGTTCAAGGGTAGCGGGCTATTTATTTACGAAAAAAAAAGGAACAAAAAATTGCAAAAAATGTATAATGTTGTATAATATAACAATTTTGGGGTGTTCCAAGTGACCTACTCGGCTCAGGGAGGCGGAACGCAATCCCTTGGCAAATAGAGCCAGCTCAGCGACATTTTATGCGCCGAGCACCGCCACGGAGCTCGGGCGGGATCCAGGTATGCGTCGACATGTACCCATGAGTGCCTCGCTTGCCCCGCAGTCGAAAGAGCGAGAAAAAAAACCTCGGCCGCCGGAGAAAAGCAGGCCAGAAAACAGACGAGTCCATAGTATACATGGACATATGGGTATTGCATAGAGCGCGCTCGTGGGGTCTGCCGAATGTCGCCTTGGCGTGTTGGCACCCGCCACGCTGCTGCTGGCACTCGTTGCTTGTAACTTTTGACTGGGAACTATTACGAGGGAACGTAGTTAATAGGACCTACGGTAGACGCTTGTCTTTCGAGGCCCGTCTGTCTCGTGCGGTACCTCGCCGCTGGACAACTCCACGCACGAATTTGGGGACAAACTACTTAATAATAGTGAGGGGTAGTTTTTGCAGTTCCCAAAGGGTTAACGACTCTGTACTCTGTAGTGGCATATTGGTGTTGCTGTTCGCGCGAGTAATATTTTCATGATTACAAGGGCTCACGGCATGTGGGCTGCCTCGCGTGGTGCGTCAAGATGCCGGCTCGGATACTGTGACTTAAGATAGTGTAGCTGTCGCTAGTATAGGAACTCGCGCATCGGGATATTGTATTATTGTTGCACTATTACGGTGGAACGTAGTTAATAGGACCTACGGTAGCCACAAAAACCTATATATTTATCTATTCTTACAGCCAACATTTGGTCCTATTAACTACGTTCCCCCGTAATACTGTCGTCAAGTTGTGTGCGTTGGTTATTCGGAGAAATTTCGGTCGGTGGCGGATAGAAAACTGGGCTTCAGCCATCTCGAAAGGGGTCCCTAGTTTTTAGAGCGCGGTGCAAATTAAAACTCGCATTCGCTCATAATTAGCCGATAGACCTACGAAAAGTATACGATGCTTAACCAGTAAATACAGCTCGATCTTTGATGATCCAATGCAAAGCCAAGACATTAAGGGAAAAAGTATGGCGCACGTTTCCCGGAGACGTGATGCACAACGGCCGATCCTTTCCCGGGAGATATATTTTGTTGAAGCAAATGCCGCAGTATTACCAAGAATAGTCTGCCGCGCAGAACGTTCTCGAGCGTGGATGGTAACGCGGAGAAGGCAAAACTGAGAATGAAACAGCTGTACTTTTTTCTGATACTGTATTGTGGTATCGTTTTTTTAAAGAAGAAACGGCCAAGTTATTATCCTTTGAATCGAGAACATTTACATAGCTTGTCCTAGAAAACATCCAACAAGATGCAATGCTGTTGTTATTGTCAAGTAGCCTGTGGGTTTCTGAACATCCTGGCGAACAATTTATTATTAAGTTCCCATTAAGCTCTAGTGGGCCGATAATTGACCACCCGTCATTGTAAGCAAAGCCCGTCGACGATTTGAGAACTAACTTCCCATCGACTCGTAATGCATCATTCGTCACTCACGGCTTTCAATATGGGCCTGCCAACAAGAAACACCAAATCTGAGCAAGGCTTGAAACCATTTTGTGATACCAACCTTGAGCAACCTTGATCACAGGCTATACTATTCCACTCTCGACGGAAATATGAGGACCGTTAGATGTCCATCGTACTAACCCAACGGTCCCTATATTTCAGTCCAGGGTGGTAAGAGTTTAGTGCAGCGCTCGCCGCCGAGCACGACTTCTTATTCTAATTTATGATCGTCACCCGATAAGTAGGCCGGATGTTCTTGTTACGTTATTTCTTCTTCGTCGGCCTATACTGAATGTTCGGCGCTGTGGCGTCTAGCACGATTGCTTAAATCCAAAGTTCTTAGCGTCCCCCACTTACTTGACGTTCTTATTGGGCTGTTTCTTAATTCTTGGACCTATTTTCTTGTTCTTGGGCCTATACTGTATGTGCATATGTGCAGCGCTGTGGCGTCTAGCGGGCGATGGGAGGAAGCCTTGGCGTTACTGGACGTCATGCGCTCGGAAAACGTACCGCCGGATCACTTTGCCTTTGGCGCTGCTGTGAATGCTTGTGCCAAGGGTGGGCAGTGGCAGCGTGCGGTGGAGCTGCTCAACCAGGTATGGAGCCGTATACCGTATAAAACACGCATGATAACACATCCATCCCCTGCGGTGAATGAGCAGTTTTTTTTCCGAAAACGAGGGGCGCACACACAACCAAATCGTTCGTTTTGGAAAGACCTCGTCGACATCTGCCAACACGCGTGATAACTAAACCGCTCGAATCAATTTCCGAGCGGATTTTCTCCAAAACGGATTTTCTCGAAAACGGGGCACACATAACAAAAACGGTCGTTTTGGAAAAATTGGTGACACAACCCCCGGGGATGAAATTCCGATCCGATTTCGTCCACAGCGAGGGGGGCACACACAGCCGAAACGGTCGATTTGGAAATATCCCGTCGAGATGACATCTGGCCATGTGCATCGCTCGGCATTTGCACATTTGCACTATCCCCGCCGTCGAGAAAAACAACGTCAAAACAAATCGTCCGCGGGGGTATATATGCTATCTATTGATATCATAGCGTGTTATGCGGTTCGTATGCGTAAACGGTCGTGGTCCTTCATTAGTGCGGTGCCTTACCAGATATGACAGTACCCGCACTCAAGTGGAACCCCGACCTATCCTGGGATAGTACGGTACCTGTAGGACAAGGTCTCGTGACAAGCGATTTTCACCGCACCACAGGGTACCGCACTAACACGGGACCATTTCGACCATTTCGACCATTTCGACCATTTCGACCATTTATGTAGTATTATATACGTGTGTTTGGCGTGTCCCGCCGACAAAGGTGTAGGCTCTGTACGCACGGGACCGGTTTTACTCGTTTTCCTATTGAGACTCCGGCCGTGCGTGCGCGCACATGCGGGGGAAATGCTGATAGTCTGCATGGCGTCAACAACTTCGGAACGTAGCGAGAGCTCCCACGTATTGACGAGGTCATGCAATGGTGGATCATAGCGGGAAAGGCGCTGGCTGTGGACGAGGCTTTTGGCATCTTGTCAGGCCCGAGACTCACTTCGTTCGTGTAGCACCCTTACCCCCTTCTGAACTGCACCCGCGTTTTGGAGGAAACATCGCTTGGAATTAGTACACGGGGTTTTACTTTGCGGTAGTAAAAGGGTTCAGACACTGATAACTTGTTGCTCATTTCGAGCAAGTGTCCATCAACAAGGGCTGTTGGCAGCTTGTGAGGCCCGAGACTCGCCGTGTTCATGCTGCGCCCTGGATTAGAATAATTGCACCCACGTTTTTGGAAGCAAACTATTAATAGTTGGAATCAGTGTGAGATCATTTTTGCAGTGGTACAACGGTTAAGACACTGGTATAGTATATTGTTGCTCAATTCTAACAATTGTCCATGAACAAGGCAATTGACAACTTGTCAGGCCTGAGACTCGCCGCATTCGTGTAGCACCCTGTGAGACACTGATGACTTCTTGCTCATTTCGAACAATTGTGCATGCTTAAGGGCTATTGGTGGATTGTCAGGCTCGAGAATCACCGCGTTCGTGAAGCACGCTGAAGACACTTGCTATAATATAGTATTTCTCAAATCTAAAAAAATTGCGTGGACAAGGCTATTGGCAGTTTGTTAGGCTTGAGGCTCGCCGCGTTGGTGTAGTGGTGTAGTGTCCTTAAGACACTGATAACTTCTTGCTCGTTTCAAATTGTTGTGCATGGACAAGGCTATTGGCAGATTGTCAGGCCCCTAGACTCGCCGCGTTCGTGTAGCACCTTTAAGACACGGATAACTTTTTGCTCGTTTCGAATGATAATGTATGAACAAAGTTTTTGATAGCTTGTTAGGCCCGAGACTCGCCGTTTTCGTGTATCACCCTCACGGCACTGATAGCTTCTTGCCCAGTTCGAACGAATGTGCATGAACAAGGGCTATTGGCAGATTGTCAGTCACGAGACTCACCGCGTTCGTGTACCACCCTTAAGGCACTGATAGCTTCTTGCTCATTTCGAATAATTGTGTATGAACAAGGCTATTGGTATCTTGTCAGGCCTGAGACTCACCGCGTTCGTGTAGCACCCGTAAGACACTGATAACTTCTTGCTCATTTCGAACATTTGTGCATTGTTCTGTCACAAAAAATATGTTGTCGTACATAAGTCGTTTGGATCTCGCCCCCCCATATCCTGTCCCCACAAATGCAAGAAAGTACGCCCTTCATGCGACTCGCCGAACACCTCACGGCGCTTCGCGCTTGGTGCAAGTGATGTCTGCCTGTTCGGTGAAAACCCGACCTGATCCGTCCCGGCCTCGTAGAGATGCGGGGGTCTATGGTCTTAATACTACGACCATGCATGATAGTGAGTACACCCCCCACCCTGTCCTGTCCCCTACACCCCCCTAGATGCGATCAGAGGGCTTAGCTCCCAACGTGGTCTGCTACAATGCGGCTGCGCATGCCTGCGCGAGGAGCGGGCAGTGGCAGCGAGCGCTTGGCCTTCTCGCAGAGATGGTTGCAGCAGGATTGCGCCCGAATGTCAACACGTTCAGCGCGGCAGTCGCGGCGTGCGGCAATGCCGGACAGTGGGAAAGAGCGCTGGCCCTGCTTGACCAGGTCAGTGTGTGACGCCTGCAACTGTAGGGGTAGAACCAAAAAAATATTAGGCTCCTCATTTGTCCCCTCTATTAATAGGACAGCACCCACGTTTTTGGGGACAACTTACTTGGAATTAGTGTACATGCGATCGGTTCTGCAATAGCAAAAGAGTTAAGGAGCTCTGCAACTCACCCAACAATCGACTTTGACAAACGTTCAAAGCCAAGTCCGATACACAATCCGATGGGCTAGGTATCTATCGAGCACTGTTGAACTATGCACATAGGATCCATATATATCCCTAAAGCCCCTCCCTATACTAACTCCAAGTAGTTTGTCCCGAAAAATGGGTTTCCAGCCGTTAAGGGGTTCAGGAGCCCCGCCAGTTAGAAAGGTTTAGGCTCAGAAATGCAACCTCTACCGCGGCATGTCTCGTGTTGTTTGTGTCTAATCCTTGCAACGTTGCGTTGCGATGGTATAATACGTCGGTATTGCCTCTTCGACCAAGTTTTGTACATCGTCCGCGACTTCCCCGCGCCATTTTCATCTCTGACAAGAGGTAGGGTTAAAGCGGCAAAACCAATGAGTCTTCACTACGCCATTTGCATCTTTGACAATTGGGAGGAGGGAAGGGGCAAGACCAATGAGTTTTCCTGATGTTACTGTCGAAGCACTTGCGCGCTGCTGAGATTTTTTGTGTAGCTGAAGCTGTTTACGTGTTACGCCGCAACCTGATTCCAAGTACCACCGGCTATCTGTCCAACGTTTTTACGTGTTGCGTCCGAACCTGATTCCAAACACCACTAGTGTTTTGTGAAGGTCATTTTTTTTGCTTGTTTCGTCGCAATCTGATTCCAAACACCACCAGATTTTCGTGAAGGTGAAAGTTTTTAGTTGCTACGTCGCAATCTGATGCCGACCACCACCAGATTTCCGCGAAGGCCAAGGTTTTAAGACGTTACATCGCAACCTGGTTCCAACCACCACCGGCTATCTATCTGCCCCACCGGAATCAACGGAACCGATATCCAAAACACAGATGACTGAGGAGGGTATGCGGCCGAATGAGGTAATCTCCAGCGCTGCTATGTCTGCGTTCGGAAAGACAATATGATTCCCATCACCACCAGATTTTTGTGAAGCTGGTGTTTTTCGCCTGTTACCCGCAACCTAATCCCAATCACCACCGGCTATCTGTATATCCCGCTGGAATCAACGGAACCGATATCCAAACCCCAGATGACTGAGGAGGGCATCCCGCCGAATGAGGTCACCTTCAGCGCCGCTGTGTCTGCGTGCGGAAAGGCGGGCGAGTGGCGCCCCGCGCTCAACCTTTTGGGGCGCATGAGAGCAGCAGATTGTCACCCAAACGTCACCACTTACACCGCAGCTATCGACGCCTGCGGTAAAGCTGGGGAGTGGGAGCGAGCCCAGGGGCTGCTCGCGGAGATGCGCGCGAAGGGTGTGACGCCGAATGTTATCTCGTACAACTCCGCGATATCGGCGTTGGGAAACGGTGGGCAGTGGCAGCAAGCTTTGGGTTTGCTGAAGGAGATGCCGTCGATGGGAGTGCAGCCGAACGTGAACAGCTATACCGCGGCTGTGACGGCCTGCGGGGATAATAGACGATGGGCGAAAGCGTTGGCGGTGCACGAGCAGGTGATTGGTGTGCCCTCCTACAGTGGTTTTTGTTGATTGGTACTGTGAGAGATTGTAGAAGTTTACGCTATGGTATAGTATGGGGTATGTTTTGTAGAGATAAATGGCATGTATGCAAGTCTCAACATCGTGACGGCTTGCGGCGATAGTAGACGATGGGCTAAAGCGTTGGCGGTGCACGAGGAGGTGACGGGTGTACCCTCTTACAACGGTTTGGTCTATTAGTATTGTGAGGGATTATACAAGTTTACGCAATATACGAAGGATAGGGTTGGTTTTACAAAGAGAAACGACATTTACTCAAGTCTCAACAACGTGACGGCTTGCGGAGAGATAATAGACGATCAGCTAAAGCGTTGGCGGTGCAGAAGCACGTGATGGGTGCCCTCCTACAACGGTTTTGTCGTTGAGGATTGTTTGGGTTGCTCAATGTGTGTTCTTGAACTTTCAGTATACCAGGTACGCTTTATTTTGTTTGGTGGCTCAATGTGAACTTTTAACCTTGCGAGGTTTGTGTGTGGTACATTCTGTAGTCGAAACCCCTTATTTTGTCTATTGCCAGGAGCATCCTCGCTTTGAAGCACTAACCTTGTGGCTTCTAGAGGAGAGACTGTGTTGCGCAGAGTGGTCGCTGTGCGCTATGTTCTACGCCAGCACCAGAAATCCGTTATACCCCACGCAAGGTCCGTGTATCCATCTACCTAGGAAACCCGGGGATATACCCGGGATGTTCCCTGACAACCATAGGTTGGCGATAGACACCATCCGCGAATGGGCGTCATCCTCGAGATGCACCTTGCCGTCAATCTTGTGCGACGAACCACACGTTGTTTTAGGTGTCATACGTCGTTGCAACGAGACCTGGGTGGCATGTGTTTGCCGGGGGTTCAAGTCCTTACATAGCTCTCGAGCTCGCATTGTCGGATGACGTTGAATCTGCTGTTCCGACCCTTTCCTTTATCGATAAGCTGTTGTCGTCTACTGTCGACACAAAAGAAGGAGCCGTTGTGAACGGCATGGTCGACCCGCTCTCCCCCTTGACAGAGCTAACTATCATGCCGCGGTGCAACTTGCTGTGAGTGATATGCGACGAACTTTATCGGATGACGTTGAATCTGCTGGTCCGACCCTATCCGTGATCAATAGCATGTTACCGTCTACTATCTGTAGACAACGCCACGCAAGCATTGCTTTCTGGCAGCTATACGTACCAGTACTTAAAAAAAAAGTGGCTGTGAACGGCATGACAGGCCCGCTCTCCCTTCTTGGCTGGGTTACCTATTACCCTGCGATGCGCCTTGCTGTGAGTGATGTGCGACGAACGTTGTCGGTTGAATCTGCTGGTCAGACCCTGTCCTTTATCGATAAGCTGTTACCGTGTACTGTCTCTATTACGGGGGACCATAGTAAATAGGACCTACGGTAGACACAAAAACCTATATATTTCCTTATTTTTACTGACAATATTTGGTCCTATTTACTATGGTCCCCCGTAATAGACACAGCGAAGAAGTAGTTGTGAACGGCATGACGGGCATACATACAGACTTTGAAGTATGTATAATTGGACAGTTTTTTCTTCTTCCTTGGTTTTAGACTTCTGTATAACGCTCTCCCTTCTTGACTTGTGCCGCAGATGCGATCTCTCGGCATTCGCGGCGACGAGGTAAGCTTCACTGCTGCGATAGACGCCTGTGCCCAGCAGGGGCAGTGGAACCGGGCGTTATCTCTTCTCGACGAGATGCGGGCGGAGGGGATACCGCCAACCGTCAGAAGCTTCAGCGCGGCTATCTCCGCCTGCGGCAAGGGGCAGCAGTGGGCGCGCGCGGTGGCCCTGCTGCGAGAAATGGAAGCAGTTGGGGTGTCCCCCAACGAGGTAAGAGCGGCGGTTAGGTTAGGGTGAGGGTTAGGTGGCCCTTCTGCTATATATGGAGGCAGTTGCGGTGTTCCCCAACCAGGTCAGGTCGGTGGTTAGGGTTAGGGTTGGGATTAGATAGCCCTGCTGCAATATATGGAGGCAGTTGGGGTATTCCCCAACGACTTAAGATCGGTGGTTAGGAAGATGATGTTCTCACATTAACTCATTTTCTTGAAATCTAGCCCGTGGTCACAGAAATGGCTTAAAAAGCACGTCGACGGTAACTTACGTCGACATGCCCTGGCCTTGCGACGCCTATTCGTTGCCGTGCCCTTAGCACCAAACATGCCAGGAGCCGGAGCCTTCTCCCCTTGACAGACAGACGCTGTCAGGGCAAACGCCTTTCACGGCCAAAACCCGGGGACAGTAACACATAATTCCCGGGCAGCACCAAAATGTATCACTGGTATAGATAAACTATGGGTTTCCAGTTTCCACACATGTTGTAAGTTTTTTTCCACCAGGGGGATAGGGGGCAATCCGTCTAGACGGACGGAACTGCTTTGACAGACAGCCTTGACTGACTGACAGCTTGATGCTTGCCCGTCTCCTGAAATGTTTGCTTAACACAGGTGAGCTTTAACGCTGCAATAGATGCCTGCGGGAGGGCCGGAAAGTGGCGCGTTGCGCTCTCGGTGCTAGACCGCATGTCCATCGCTGGGGTTCCCCGCGGGACTATAACTTATAACGCGGTTATTGCCGCCTGCGGTAAGGGGAAAGAATGGTCCCGAGCGGTGTCACTATTGCACGAAATGCTTGCAGACCATTTGTCGGAAGAAGACCAGTGCGGCACAGAAACCGCGCGAGCACCGCCAGCGGATGTTGTGAGTTACAGCGCTGCAATGGATGCGTGTGTACGGGTCGGGAGGTGGAGCGAGGCTGTGACATTGTTGGGGTTATTGCAGCAAGATCGCCGGTTGAATGTGTCTAGTAGAGGCATGGTGGAGTCGCAGCGGGGAGGGCGTGGGCCGAAATATTCGACCCTCACCCTCGAGCATTTGGATAGATTTGTAACGGTGTTTGATCGGTGCGATGACGCTGTTTTGAGGCCGCGAGCAAACGAGCTCATCGAGACCATGCGTGCTGCGTGTGTATAGACAAGGCGGTGGAACAACCAAAAGCATGTTTTATTCCGTTTATGTGTCTCTTTTTTGCACCGCGGTCGGTGTGTTTTGTGTGGCACGTGCAATTCTGATCGCGAGGATTTTTGCACGCCGTTTGCAGCCCAGGATATCCGCTCATTTTTAGAGAAATAAATAGTTTAATACCCTGGTACCTGGTATGGAATAATTATTGCGAGGCAGAAAGACATTTCGTGTACAGGGTGGTATTGCTGCCTAGATTATTCTCCCCGTACGCAACTTTTTTTTTGTGTACGAATACGTAGTACTGGTTGTTATTTATTGTTGGGGACCCGTGCTTGGATAGGGGTAAGGGGTAGCACATGTTGACCAACCTATTTCTGTCTGGCGGGTTGCCCAACTAACACAACACACTATACCCAGTATCGTTGGAATGCCATTTGTGTCCCACAACGTTATCGTTTTGTACCTTGGCCATGGATTGTTCGTCAGGTTGCGCTTTCATTGTTTCTCAAAAGTCGGGTTTTCGGTGAGGTATAGAGCTCAAGTGAGGAGACAAAGAAAAAATTAGGTGCACCCCACCCCTACCGTACGTATTTATGCGTATAACGCGTCTGTGCACACCACAATCTGATGTCCTTCAGTAGAATTCTGGGTTTTCAGCGGTCCGACTCCGTTTAATTCCCGAGTAGTTGGCGGCCAAAATGGTCGCCCGCTGACAGTGGGCCGTCGCGAGCGGTGTTTTTTTTTTCGCAAAGGAAAACGGTCTGGTTCAGTCCGATGTTCCTGCTCTCCGCTCCCCACGAAGCCGTACACTTTTTATAGGAGTATTTGAAATACGTCAGCCCGCTTATTTCGAGGTCGTCAGCCGTGAGTTCGACCGGTAGAGTGGTCGATACTGAGCTTTGCAAGAAGCACTCTTCTTGTAAAGATCCTTCTTCGATTGTCTTGTGTTGCTCTTATTGTTGCCATCACTGATGGGTGGCGGAGGTTCTCCATCGCATCTTGAAAGTGTATGTCGCATGTTGAAAATGCATGTAGCATGTTGGAAATGCATGTATTATTAGTAGCCTGTTCTGGCACTGCTTTCGATTCTGCATCAGTTTTTTTGTTTTTTTACATCGGCTCCTCTTGGATCGATTCGACTCAGGAAAGTGGAATTCTTAGCTATATACTCGAGCTATTAATAGGAATTCTACATGCGACTCTTTTTTTAAATGCATTATATATTATATATCGGAAAAGCCTCAGCTGTGAGATCCATTTAACTCAGGGGTCGTATATACTCGCGGCCTATTACATATGGCCCATGCGGCCTTGATGCTATCGACCACCGGTATCCCCTTGCAACCAGGTTGGTTCGGGTAGGAAAATCGATATTTTTTTGTTGGCGATTGATTATAATCAGAATGGTACCGCAATTCTGGTCTCTGTCGGGTACTGATGCTTAAGTATGATGCTGTACTTCGTATTGCGTCGGCGAGTGCGAAGGGGGTAATCCCAATGCTTACGGCCGTCGGCGCCAATATCTAACCTGCGTTCGTAGTTGTTGGTTGTCGGATACATTGTTTCGCGCTTTTTACTTTTCGTGGTCTGGATGTTCGGCTATTTTATCATCTTTTTAATTGTGTTGACACTAACGCTACACCTTGTCAGATGGCAAATGAAATACTAATAATAATATAATAGTAGCTTCCTATTTTGCGGCTTATGAATGCGTTTCGATGTCCCTTGGGAGTAGCCCAACATTTTTCGAACGCGTCTCGCCCCCGTGTTGAGTTGCCTCCATAGCAGCAGTAGAAGAGAGAGAAAGACAGAGGGGAAGCGATTTCCTGCCCGTAGTTTTCTGACTTTAGTACTATTAATGTACTCATATATTAAGAAAAACGAAAAATGCACTTCAGCTGTGGGATCGATAAATATTTTAGTAGCGGAACAAGAGTCCAGCTCGGATGCCAGTCTGTCGGGACAACTTTCCAGGCCACGTCTCATGTTTCTCCAATTATTCCTACATGCTCGTATCATATATACCACTATATACTGCTCGGGAGATTATACGCGGTCGAGTCGGAATGCAATCCACCCATAGTCAGAGCCCCAATCGTCGGGTATTTTCAGCGAGAGGTCTGTAACCACAAATATCCAGCGGGTTAAGCCCCACACTGCTTGTGTTGTTAGCGGATAAGTTAGTCTCTACCTGGAGTGTTACTTAATACCAGGTAGTTTTTGTCGAAGTGCTACCGGCTACCGTATATAGAGTTTCGACGAAATCCTCGATCTCACAGCTGGAGTGTTTTTTTTAATTTTTTATAATAATATAGATGGTAACAAAAATGATGCCGTATTCTATAGATGGCACCAACACTGTTTCCTGGAATCTTTAACCTCCGCACTTCTTGCTATACGCCCCCCCCCAACCCCCGAAAAAATCGCATGCTGCCTGCAATTTTGGGAATCGCATGCTGCCTGCAATTTTGTGTGTTCCCCAACAACGATTTCGTTTGTTTTATGCAATGGTATCGAGGGAATCTCCATATCGAAAGACCACCTATTATACAAAGTTTAGTTTATTCGGCCGTAGAGCCAAGACCTATGTATTATGTACTGGTATAACCTAAAGACTAAATAACTAATTAATTGTTCTGTTACAGGTTTGTATGTATCATGTATCATACTCGGTGTTGATATATATGAGAGTAGAAGAACTCGAAGCAGCTGTATAGACAGGCGTCCACGAAAATAAATGTCGTTCCCTGTTGTTATTATTATGAATATGATATGTACCTGGTAGGGGTCTACCTGGTGTGGTATATTGTACCTGGTATCATGAAGGTCCTACTGACGACGCCATATTGATATGTGTAATCGAAATTCGAAAGCCTATTTTACACGTAGTACTCGTATACCTGGTACACGGTTTCTACATATGAATATGTGTATACTCGTCGTATATCATACTCGGTGTAAAATACGAGAAGAGTACTCGAAGCAGTTACCGGTAGTTGTAGACAGGCGTCCAGGAAAATGTCGGTTCCCCCTGTTTATTATTTGGGGGCTATCATATCATGGAAGGTCCTACCGACGACGCCATATCAATAATCAATCGAAAATCGAAAGTATACTCTGCACGTGCTACGCACTCGTATATACTTCGAAGTATATATACGAGCAAATACGAGAGCAACGGCGAGTACTTGCATATATGGCCTGATATTTCGAACCCGATAACTGTGCTGTTATTCATATATCATATATATACAAGGGTTTTGCGGCTGACGCCGCCCGTTCAACGAAGCGAAACCAAGGCCTTGACATTGGCCGCGAGTGACGTAAATTATTAATATGATGCTTGCCCTCCGACAATGTGCAGTACGTAAATTATAATTTAGCAACGAAAAAAGGCTTGTTTCAGAACCATCACCATCACACAACGCCACACATCATATATTCATAGGGGGCATGAGCCACCACGCCTAATAACCCAACACTCAGTAAAATCATGCAAAGGAAAGGAAATAACGAAGAGGGAAGGAAAAAAAGGCGGAGTGTAAAAACGAATATTGATGTAAATGAACGATACAAAAAATGGGCACGGAACACTCGATTTAGTGGTTAACGCAGTCCGATAGCATGTATGTATACATACAAACGAAAGTCCACGCAAGAGGTCACTCGTAAGAAAAAGTTAACCGAAAAGTAAACAAGGTAGAAAGGGACGGGAAAATGAGCGAGAGAAAAAATATGAAGGAAGAAACGTATCTGACGGCTGTGGAACACGATATAATATATACTATAGTCGTAATTTCTCTTAATGTATAGTCGTAGCATCGGTAGGGGGGGGGGGGGGGTTGCATTTGTTTTAGCTTGTACAAATGAACAGCAGTACTGCACGAAAAGGTGCTAGGTCTAAAGGGAGATGATGGGGGCGGCGGGGCAGGAAGGGGGGGGGGATTTAGTCATCGTTTTAGATTGTACAAATGAACAGGAGTAGTATAAATAAAAATATTATAAAAATATAAATACCCTTCAGCTGTGTGAGATCGAAAAATTGGTCGAAACTCATCTTTGCAAGCTGTGTGTGATACTCCGATCGCGCGTATTACTGGGTGTGTATATCCTCATGAAAATAAAGTGCCAAGAACATGGCGGATTAACAATCGATGGCGATGAATTACGGATGACGGAAGAACGCGTAAAAATACCTGCACGGTAGGTAAAAGCCTAGAGGGGCGCGAAACGGAGCGAAGCTTCGAATGGATTATGGAACGCAGGTATACGTAGAGGCACACAGCCTGGGCGAACGACTGAGCAGCACGAGAGCAGCACGTATACGCAGAGGCACGCAGCCTGGGCGAACGACTGAGCAGCACGAGAGCAGGACGCTGAAGAACGCTTCCGAGAATGTTTACTATTCATAAGAAGGATATATAATACCCTGGTACTAGCTATAGCACTAAGGGGAGCCGCCGACCTATATTTTTCATGAGGACATACACACCCTGTAATACGCGCGATCGGAGTATCACACACAGCTTGAAAAGATGAGTTTCGAGCCAAATGTTCGATCTCACAGCTGTGCAGTGTGTTTTTAATTGTTTGTACTATATAATATGCGAAATCGCCGCGAAACGAGTGGAAATTGATCCGGCTTTCCTGCCTAATAAATCCCACACATATCTTTCTCGGAAAACAACGCGACGAGATACTCTCCACCCAGTAATAATATAATAATGATCCCCAGTTATTAAGTGTCAAACTGCTGTGTCACTCTGTGTGTTCCTTCGCACAATTTTTGTTTTACTCGAAACGGACGCAAATGTCGGGGCCAAAAACACCAGGTACACTCACTCGTATATATAGACCCTACTATAAATACAGTATAGGCCCGCCAATAAGAAACACCTATTTTGAGTGAGCCTCAGTTTCTTATTTTGCCATACACTATTATACCTTTACACAAAACCTTGAGGATAGTTTTATATAATAGTATGGTGCTCGCCGGTGAACACGAGTTCTTAGTCCCTCTCTTTCTCAGCGTCCCTTGAAAAGTGAGCTTATTATTGGATAGTTTCTTATTGGCGGGCCTATACTGTAGGCCAATAACTAGGGCTGTGAGTCGGTAGGATTTCACGACTAATAACTAATCGGTAGGTGCCGTTAGCCAACTAACTGACTTTAGTCGGCAAGTCGGCTGGCGA
>JBBMKB010139276.1:0-19034 GCA_037833945.1 Alaria marginata
CAGGAGCCGCCGGAGGCCGAGAGCGCGATGCACGAACCGTTACCTCCCGTCTCAAAATCGCACCAAATCGTATATAATAGAGTAGGTCGTATACTAGTATAGCTGATATTACCCACATCCCACCCGGACCCGATCCCATCCGGGACCTGATCCCACCCGGACCTTATCTCACCCGGACCTGATCCCACCCGGGGGTGCAGAAAAGTAATCAGCCGTCCGCAGGAGCCGCCGGAGGCCGAGAGCGCGAAGCGCGAACCGTTACCTCCCGTCTCAAAATCGCACCAAACCGTAGTAGAATAGCGTAGGTCGTATAACAGTAGCTGAGGTTATATGTAGATTAACTAGTCATAGTCTAGATAGTATAATATCGTGTTCGTTATGTAGATTAACGAGCTACTGCTGTATAGTGTAGATAGTACAATAGTGTAAGTATCATATTATACTAGCTTGTAGATAGTAATAGAGCGTTCGTTTTGTAGATTCACTAGCCATAGATAGTGTAGATAGTACAATAGCGTAGGTCGTCAGGGCTTATCTGCGCACCCGGGTGCGCATGAAAATATTTTGCCCATATCGCCCGGTCACCGGTCACTGAGCTCGCGGGTGCCTAATACTTGTGTAGTACGACTGTAGTTAGTTTCCACAGCAAAACCAGCGGATAACGTACCACAGTATATAGCATCAAGCCGCGGGGCAAGAGGCACGGGCTGCGTCGGGGGCAAAGGAAGAGGTGGATGCGGGGTGTCTTCAGCAGGAATTCAGCGTTACGCTCGATCACGCTCGAAGCATTATGCGGAGCGAGGCATGGAGGTCAGGTAGATGCGCCGCAGACGCGTCAAGGACATAAAGCCAACACAGGCGGCCATTTGCCTTGGCGTCGGCACGGTGTCGCAAAAACCCAACCTCAGTACGTTGGGCCGACATTCACAAGGTACCGCAACGCATATATATATACACGAGGCACGTTGTAACTCATGGACAACCTCGAATCTTGATATGTCTATTAGATCACCGCAACCAACGCAAACGGCCACCTGTGAACGCTTTTACTCCACAGTCCACGTATCCCCGAATTACAGCAGTACGTATACAGCAGTGCCCAGGAGCCCCCCCCCCCAAGACCGGTGCTGTTTTCACGGGCCCAGCCCTTTTATTACTGGTATTACTGGATATAAAACCCCACACAGAGGCGTGCCACGATCAGCTGGCTACGATATAGCGGTGGCACTGCTGTTTGGCCACATTTTTGTTTTAGTTTGACTTTATTAATATCGTCGGAAGGTCAGTGTGGGTTTTTGCAAAACTATTTGTTTTTGTTTGCCTAGGGTAGGCCACGGTAAGCCCTAGCGAATAAGTCATGCCCACATCGGGTTAAGGTATGCGCCGTGTAGGGCGCCGCAGGAAAAAAAAAGTCGGGTAAGGCGCGCTTTAAGGCATTTGCCTCAAGTGCCTTTTTATGCCTTAGATGCCTTTTCTGGCGAAGGAGTCATCCCACGGTAGGGGTTGCACTTTTTGAGGTCGAACGTTCCTGACCGGTTGAGCTCCGGAAGTGAGGGACTACCGATTGGTATGGTCATTTTACGAGTGCATTTGTGTTAGGGCTATAGCGGATAGACATGGTGATCAGGTTGCGCGAACGAAAATCTTGGAAGTCATGTTTGGGGTGAGATATTGGGCTCCTCATGTCAGGAGCTCACAGACTTATTGCTGCACCCCTATCGTGACTCGAAGGTAAATGCCTTAAACAACGCCTTAGATGTGCCTTATAGCCTTTTGTCGTCCTAGCGTGCGTTCGATACGTGGAAAAGTGCACAACAACAGTGAAACAGTGCACAACAACAGTGGAGCAGTGGAAAGTGGAAACATAGGATAGGTCGTGTCCATAGCGTACATGCAGTTTGTATCCGGGGTCACTGACCCACCCTTCTGAACTGCACGCTCGTTTATGGAGACGTGCGTTCGATACGTGGAACAGTGGAAACATAGGATAGGTCGTGTCCATAGCGTACATGCAGTTTGTACCCGGGGTCACTGACCCACCCTTCTGAACTGCACGCTCGTTTATGGAGATACACCCCTTGAATTTAGTGTTGTAGAAATGTTGGAGTAGTGCAAGGGGGTTAAGGTCTTCATGCGGGATTATGACGCTGACTTCAGAAGTGAATGCAGTACCTGATGGTTGCAACTGGTCCAACCGTGTCGCGGATTGTCCATATCATTTCCCCGAGGGAGCGAGGGAGGTCGGTCCTTTCCCAACATAAACGGTGACGCTTGTGGCTGTGACGATCATCATCGCAAGGTGTGCCTCGCCTGGTAACTCGTATTCAGTCGCCAGCGTACAAAGATGTCGGGAGACAGGACTTTCAACCCTTGACAGACAGCAGGTTTGCCTTGACATGCTGTGACTGACACCAAACTACTATTTGTTAGTGTGGAACACTTCGGTCCTACACCCTCGACAGCGCATGTTTTGCCTTGCTTGACGTGTCTCCCGACATCTTTGCTAGCGTAAGGGTGTGCTTTGCTCGCGGACGTTTTTGTTTTTGCTCGCTTGTGCACCTCCGCCAGGTTTGTCTGCGCACCGCTTTTGCGTGCCTGCCGTTCGTTGTCGTTCATATTGTTCGCCTCCTATCATATGATATCTGTTTTCCGTCCTATGTCTTTGATTCTTCACTTCTCCGTATCATGCTTGAACCAACATAATATATATGATATATGATATGATACGCGTGGTGATATAAATTCATATCATACATTTACCGTATATAGGTATATAGTACTAATGTACTGTAGTATAATGCTATTAATAGTAAACGCCCGGGGACACTATTATAAGCGAAAACGAGCACACTCCGGAGTAGACCCCCCCCATTTAAACAAAAATGCGAAAAAACGCTCCGGGCACACAGCAGTAAACGCCCCCCACCCCTTCTAAATGACTGGGATCAACGCCCGGGGCGGAGCTGGCAAAATATTTAAGCGAGGTGAATTGAACTGTTTCTGAAGCAGGAAGGCGGTAGTTTACATGAAAAGCTCGGCGAAAGGCAGGATACATGTGTTGCGCAAAAAAAGCATAACAGACACAATCAGCCTCAGCCGATGACAGATAACTATAACGACACAGATAGCCAACACGATCAAGACCTTCTGTCTTGAAAAAATAATTATTACACAGCACGAACGAGTATTATACCGTTAAAGTGCCCGCTATTATTGAGCTAAGGAGCCCGTCACCCGGAAAATACTTAGGCCAAAAAGTGCTATTATTGCCTCTATCGTAGCACCTGCCACTGACGACGCCCCTCTTCCCTCAAAACACGGACAATTATACGTCGTAATAAAATATAACCAAAACTAACTGCAGAATTTCGGGCAAGCAATAACTGCCACAAGTTGCACTTACTAACCAAACTAGCGCCTTATTGCCACATGATCGGCCATCCATGTCGCTTCTGCTTTCTTCGTCGACGGCAGTAGTAGTAGTACGACTACCCCAGTCTGACGGGTGCTACGATAGAGGTAGCAATTTGTTTTTTTTTGTTTCTGAATGACGGGGATCCTTAACTCAAAAATGTCGGAATGTCACCTTTTTTTACAAAGATTTTTTTTTGTTTTTTTACCTAGGCCATGAATTTGTTCCTCGGGTTGCCCTTTCAGATTATTACTCAAAAACAGTTTTTGGTGACATATGTATGGAGCTTCTCGAGTGATAATCCTCGAAAACCTATACCGCAGCAAGCAAGCGTCGGCTCAAAGACGCATGCATGATACGCACTGTAGAGGTGCGACACATTCTACGATGATAATAGAGGTTCACCAGTTTTTTTATGAAGCTCCTTACTTGAGGAGCTCTATACCCTCACCGAAAAATATATTTTTGAGAGCACAAACTGAAAGTGCAATCCGATGAACAAACCCGTGGCCCATCTATATAAAAAAAACATATATATTGCAAAAATAGAATGATATTCCGACGATTTTGGGTTAAGGAGCCCCCTCATTCAGAAAATAAAAACGCCAAAAATGCTACCTCTATCGTGGAACGCGTCAGAGGTGCGACACATTCTACGAGATAATAATAGAGGTTCACCATTTTTTTTCTGAAGCTTCTCACTTGAGGAGCTCTATTATACCCTCACCGATTTGTTTTTGATCAAACTGAAAAGTGCAATGCGATGGACAAACCCGTGGCCCATCTGTAAAAAAAAAGCATACTACTACTGCAAAAATAGAACGACATTCCTATAAACGATTTTGGGTTAAGGAGCTCCGGCATCCGGAAAGTAAAAACGCCAAGAACGCTATTATACTATTAATAGTATCGTAGAACGCGTCGTGCATATAGACTCCTCGCTTGACCCCTTTCTTTCGGGCTTCGGAGATAACATTTATTTGACGAAATAAATTGACGATTCCAGAATCGGGCAGACGAAGCAGCCTGGGACGCCACGTAGAGGGCGCGTTCCAAGCGGAACGGTAGGAGCTATACGGCACACGCACGGCATTCTGATACTCGCACTGCTGCAGGCTCTTCTTCCTGGACGGTTGGTAATATTATCGCAGATCTCTTGTTTTTTGGTCGATATAAACGGGCCTCAAAAGGGTTAAGGAGCGCTCAACATATACCTCACCCAAAAACAGATTTGGAGTACTACAGCGAAAGTCCAACCAAATGAACAAAAAAAACATGGCCGAGGATATTAAAAAAAACCGGATTGAAAAAACAAGTATAACATTCCGGCGGCCTTTGGGCTAAGGACCCCCGTCATTCAGGATGACAAAACGCTCAAGAGTGCTATAATATTAGTGCTGTTAGTATAGTTTAGTAGCATTAGTATATTATAAAAAAATATAAAAACACTCCAGCTGTGAGATCGAGGATTTCGTCGGAACTCACTTCGCAAGCTGTGTGTGATACATCGATCGCGCGTTTTACGGAGGGGGTGTATATGTCCTCATGAACGGTATAGGTCAGCGACTCCCCTTAGTACTAGCGAGAACCAGGGTCAACAGTATGATACGTAGACGATTTGTCGTATTGGTATATATAGCACGCGTTCCAAACGACAACAACTAACAACAGGATTCGATCGTTTCGGCGAAGGTTTTCAAAAACAAGTTTTCCGCCGTGGAGTTAGAACGCCTATCATAATACTGTGACCAGAGCGCTATTTTTCGTTTTGAGCCCCCACAGCATGTTCTCCTGCCCCACAAGGTTGTGTTTCTTTACACCCCTGCCTTTCATGACACAGTGACGCGTTCTACGATAGAGGTAGCGTTTTTTTTGGCGTTTTTTCTTTCGGGATGACGGGGCTCCTTAACCGAAAATCGTCGGAATTGTATTCTATTTTAGCAGTATGTTGTTTTTGTTATAGATGGGCCACGGGTTTGTTCATCGGATTGCACGTTCAGTTTGCTCAAAACATGTTTTTCGGTGAGGGTGTAGAGCTCCTCAAGTGAGGGGCTTCAGAAAAAAAACTGATGAACCTCTATCGTAGAATGTGTCCAGTACCAAACTCAGCAACGGAGCACCCTTGGAGATCAAATCTTGCCGTCGACCCCTGGGCAGTATCTATACATACAGTACCGACCCTCTCACACTAAGTAAGCTCCCAGTATACTTGGGCCGATTTTTCCAGTGAGAACAAAAAACTCGAGAGAGATTGAACGAAGGACAAACGATGGTGTTGCACAACACACGCTTGATCGAAAGAGAAATCCAGCCCGCGAGCCACTCCCCTGGTTTTATGCTAGCAGGTGGGTACTGTGTCCACGTCGACGGCGAAATATTGAGGAAAGATGGACCGCCCATCCTCCCATCCTTGCACGAACAGGGTGGTGTTCGAGTTACTCTAATAGCTCGCGCAAGCACGAACAGGGTGGTGTTCGAGTTACTCCAATAGCTCGCGCAAACTCTCTACCGGCGGGCATACGCAGAGGGCGGTGTGGCTATAGCCCCACAACCACGTCCTGCACCGAGCAGCATATCATTGCACATCCTAAAAATGTTAACCTCGCTCCTGGAGTCATCCCACTGCATCTAAAACCCGGTACGGCAGCTTCCCGAGCTCAACAATGGCTCACACCTGTATATCCGCTGTCTACCCGAACTCGGGTTGGTGAGCTTGCCGAGGCGCCTCCTCGTCTCCGCCCGGCGTTCTGACCCCCCTAGTTCCGTGGTTTAGTATCGGCTCAAGTATGCCTTGAATCGGTACATCAATGGTAGCGTTCGCTTGAAACGTGTTGTGGGGCGTGGGATTGATATGTTGTGTAGTACACGTAGCGAAGCCTCGCTTTCCCGGGGGGCGCTTGCCATCACAACCGTTGAGCGTCTCCTCCTTGCAACGCACTCTAATCGGCATTCGCCAGGCCGAGTATGGCGTGCGAAACAACAATACGTACATTCGGTTTCCTTTTCCAAACCTTTCTTCTCTCGATCAGGACCCCGTTCAAGGAACGCCTGTTTGGAGTGGGTGGGGGGGTGGGGGAGGGGGTTGGGCTAGGTGCCATCTCGACATTGACGCTATGTACCGCACCTAAAGAGTCGCCATGACACGCTAGGTACCACTGCGGTATTTAGTTAGCGCCTCGTACCGTGCCTTAAGAGATGTTACGCTTCGCCCCTGCCTTACAATTCTGACGGCGTGCTGTGCTGTCATGGCAATGCCATTTCCTTTTGGGAACAGGCTCGCCGCTACAACTGTGTGGTGGCATTCTTGCGGCTGCACCCCTACCGCGCTAGTGTAGGCATTATAAAATAGCGTCTACCAGGTACATCGTACCGATTGAAAACCTCTAGATCCCGCAAAACCGCCGAAAGAGAACGCCGCAGTAATAACATGCAGCACGTATGCGACGAAGACCGCCAAACATCCCTGTTCTTCTGTTGTGGTTGGGAAGCCATGCGTGCCCCTAAAGCGGAGGTTCGTTGTTAGGCACCTTTCGCTTTTCAGGTTACTCATGCATGCATCATTCCCTGCTCCGGCTCCACACTGACTCTTACTTCGCCCCCTGCCATGCTTTGGCGCCCCGCCATCGTGTCCGTATTTATTTCCACCCCTCTTGCAGGCCAGCAAGGGCTTTCGTCGCAAACCTAGTTGGAGGCGCGATTTTCAACCGCTACTGCTGCTGCTGCGTTCTGGAGCCCCTACTACGATTGCCATACTAGTGCTGCAGGTGCTGCTGCTACGGCCACTCCCGCCGTCGTCGCCGCGGCTGCTGCTGCTCCTGCGGTACGGAGCCGTATATCTTGTTCTGAGCAACCAGAAACCTGCACAAACCATGACCAGCCCGCAGGCCAAGAGAGCAAAAATCGAAACCCCTCAAGAACGTGGCAGGTGGGAACCCTTTGTAGCTTGTTCGTCCACAATACTGTAGTTGCAGCTGCAAATCTTGACCCTGGTATGTCGCAGGACCTGTCTTGTGCCTTAGGGCAAGGGTGTTTTCCGATGGCAGACCTCCGCAAGGTACGCCGGCTTCCAGACGCCTAGGGGAAGCATGTGGACATGTAACAACACACCGTACGTTTGGGTCGCTCAGGATACTCGCAAGGCGCTTGCTCGTGTTCTGCTCCTTACATACGAGCAATGGGTTCATAGCGCTGGGCAAGCCTTTCGCAAAAGGCAATACGAAACACGCGCACGGGACGGAAGACTCCAGTTAGTTTATTTTCTTTCTCTTTTCGCCGAGTCTTCAAGCGACAGGAGACCTACGGGGGCGTGCTTCGTCAGAGCTATTCCTTCAGCAATGTCCGTGCTAATGCCGCCCACCGAGGCTAGAGTTTGTATTTTTAGTGCCAATGCATGAAAGCGGCCACGGAAGTAGTAATCGCAAAGCTGTCGTGGAAGTACTGTAGTGGGGAAGCTTCCATAAAAGTAGTGGAAACTAAACCTCCATATAAGTAGCGTATGCTTCGTCAGACAAATTATTTGGAAGCTTCCGCTATAACCCCTAATAGTGCATGATGTGACCGAGCCCGCCTCCCCTAGCCTTTGAAGCCTGTAACATCACTGTATTCCATGGCTGCCGACTTTTTCTACATCGAACACAGGAACACCACGCCGGGCATTGAAGCTACCGCGAAAACACCGACTGCAACGGCATTTCCACTTCACACTAACCGAGACGTCATGACCTTGCTGGCTGAGCTACTGTCAAACAAGCATGCGTTTTTCGCGGGCGTCTCGAAGGAATGGAGAAACGCTTGGGAGGATCGCCCAAAACTCACGCAAGCCATAACGGTGGACACCTCTGTGTCTCAGCTGCAGTGGAGCTTCGAGGGCGGCCTGATAAAGGGGCCGGCCCTATGCAAACGCATCGTTGAACACTGCAACCTTAAGGTTGTGCAGTATGCTTACCCGAACGGGCGCGGGTTGACCGCAGGAGCTTGCCACAAGGCCGCCACTCGCGGGGAGATCAATATCATTCAGTGGGCTCTCGACAATAATTGCGGCTGGCGGAAGAATCTTTGTAGAGCGGCTGCCACCGCGGGCGCTCTGCACATTCTGAAGTGGGCGCGTTCTAGCGATTGCCCCTGGGACGAAACTACTTGCAGCGAGGCGGCCGGTTCAGGTCATCTCGAGACCCTGCAGTGGGCCCGTTCCGAAAGCTGTCCTTGGGATAGCGAAACTTGCTCGAAGGCTGCCGGGGGTGGCAACCTCGGCATTCTTCAGTGGGCGAGAGGTCATGGCTGCCCCTGGGACCGCGATACTTGCAGCGAGGCTGCCGGTGCAGGGCATCTCGATATCCTGCAGTGGGCACGTTCCGAAGTCTGTCCTTGGGACGGTGAGACGTGCAGAACGGCTGCGGAGGGTTGTCACCTTGATATCCTTCAGTGGGCCAGAGGTCACGGCTGCGCTTGGAACTACCGAACGTGCTCGAGTGCTGCCACCGAGGGGCACCTGGAGGTGATTCAGTGGGTCACTGCCCACGGGTGTCCGTGGCACGCGGACGCAGTCATGGGTGCCGTTCGAAACGGGCACCTGGACACGCTGGCATGGATGGCGACACACGGGTACCTCTGGCCCGGGAGCGCCAACTATATGGCAGCTCGAAACGGACACGTTCACGTGCTTGCATGGGTACGCGCTAATCTCCCCGGCTGGAGCAGCGTCGGCGTGTGCAAGGCGGCTGCAGTTGGAGGGCATCTGGCCGTGCTTCAGTGGGCCCGAGCCAACGGCTGCCCATGGGATTTTCGCGTGTGTAGCGAGGCAGCCAGGAGAGGCTATTTTGGGGTGCTTAAGTGGGCCCGATCTAACGGCTGACCCTGGACCGAGCAAACATGCACCCGTGCAGCCGCGGCGGGTCGCCTGGACATGCTGCAGTGGGCTCGGGCACAAGACTGCCCATGGGATGGAAATACGTGCAGCGAAGCAGCCAGGGGGGGTCATTTCGAGGTGTTGAAATGGGCTTGGAGCAACGGCTGCCCCTGGGACGACAACACGTGTACCTGTGCGGCCGCGGCAGGGCGTCTGGATGTACTGCAGTGGGCGCGCGCACGCGGCTGCGCATGGACGTACAGGACGCATGAGGCCGCTGGACGCCACAAACGCGTGAAGGAGTGGCTTTTGCTTAAAGGCTGTCGAAAGGTAGCAACAAAGAAGGAGCGAAAGCAGGAGCTAGAAGAGATACTTGGCGATTTTTGTTGTTGATGCCGGTGGAGGGTAGCTAAGCCCCGGTTGAGAGGGTTCCTGTGACACGCGGTGGTGATATAAATATCTTGAACACTACAACCGCAGGAGCCTTTAGTTTGTTCGCAGATGGCTATCATATTTGTCTGGTGATAGCGTCGGGTGTGAGACAAATAGCTCGAGCACTACAGAAGGAGGAGTCCTTGGTTTGTTCGTAGATCACCTTCATATTTGTCTGGTGACAGCGGCGGGGGAACACTGCAACAGGTCTTTAGTTTGTTCGTAGATTACTGTACCATATTTTTAAAGAAATGTTTCAAATACGTCAGCTGTGAGTTCGGTCAAGAATGGTCGATACTCATCTTTGCAAGCTGCGTGATACTCCGGCCGCGCGTTTTTACAGTATTTTTATTGAGCATACTTCAAATACGTCAGCTGTGAGTTCAATCAAATTGATGGTCATATTTGTCAGGTGATAGCGGCGCGGGCGGGACAGATAACTTGAGCACTACACCAGCAGGAGGAGTATCCACAGGAGTTTGGCCGTGAATGGCCGTGTTTTCCCGGTGTTGACGGCGGTGGTGGAGTGGTAATAACACGAGGCGATGTTTCTGTGAACGCCGGGACCGTCTATCCCATCTCCTGCTAGTTGTCGGCGCATGGTGGTATACAGGAGGACTAGATTGCACGTTCGGGCATCCCCAACAGCCTTGCTGCAGCCGCGCCAAGCGTCTCAGACGCATTGGCACTACCGGGATGCGTTGTGCGGTGGGCGCGTGGCGGTGTCGCATGCCACAGAGCCCCCAAGACACGCCCTCCGGGTCTACCCCAAAACCGAATGCCTGCTCTTCGACTCGCTCACTCGAGCGTTTGAGGTATGGTGTCAGCGCGCGAAGTAGAGCAGCAGCAACTCAAGCGGCCAGTCGACTTGCACGTCGGGCAAACGACACCCCGAACCCATACACGCCCGCACTCTCTGTCGGTCTTTCGCAGAAAGGATCTAGGTCAATATTTACTCCAGGCCCAACCGAAAATGGTTTGACGAGGCTTAAAACACTCAAATAAAACACTACCTTTTGGGGCCAAACGTTAGCACCTCGGAAATGTATGAGGTGTGAAAGCAAAAGTTGCACCCTCGACTGTGCTGTAGCAGGGTTTACGCTAGTCGGTAGTCAACAGCCGCCACGGTATTGGGGTCAATCGTTTCGGGTCGTTTAAGGTTAGCAAGGCTGTGTGAAATATATATACCTCGTGATCGGTGTTGACATTATCGAAGATGTTTGCCCAATCAAAAATGAACGACGACGCACGCTTCTAGAAAACAACCAGGTGGTAGGGATACACGCACGCTGATGCAGGTCACGTCGCACAAAAAGGTCGTTGGGTTATCGTCGTAACTCGTATTATACGATATAATGTTGATTCACGATTGCTGCTTGCTTCCTCCGGATCGGCAAGTCTTGGCGTACATAATAGTTTCTAAACGGAAGGGACCTTTACCATTCGCGAAGCGTCAAGGAGTCATCCCATGGTGGTAGGGGTGCAGGAGAAGTTTCTGAGCTCCTAACATGAGGAGATCAATTGATATCTCACCCGAAACATGACCAACTTCAAAGACATTCGCTCGTGCAACCCGACGAACGTTTCTTTGCGCTAGTCCTACAACAATTAAACTCGTAAAAATATTGCACTACCAGCGGTGATTTTCCTCACTTGAGGAGCTCAACGTTTGGATCTAAAAGTGCAACCTCTACTACTGTGGGATAACTCGAAGATCGCATAACGCCAACCAAGCAAACACTCAACTTCTATAGATGAGGAGTGAGTGGGGTACGGCTTTTGGGCGTACTGGGTCCTCCCTCTCCTTGTGTTACTCTTGTAGACTCGTCGCCTCGACGAGTACGTATATACGACTCTATATAGCTCCAAGTTCTTTATATCCAAACCTTCTACGAGTTATCACGCAACTATAATAGCTGCTCCATGTATGTACGTGGACCTTTCGGCTTCGAGACCTCATCGATAGAACAATATACGGCTAGTTTCTGGAAAAATACCATCACCGCAAGCTCCGTTTCGCACGAAGCTTCTACCGAGAACTACAGTATCTACTATTATACTAAGACTCACTGAAACAACGCTAGGCCGAAACATGACACAGCTTGCAAATACGACATTCGATCACTCAATGACAACTTACTGGTCGAAATTACAGCTGACGTATTTGAAACATTTTGAAAAAACTATTGCTCCGTGCCATGTACCTCCTCGTACTGGTGTACTGCTGCGAGCAGCTCTAGAACACTTGTAAAGCACAAACTTCAACACCCACACTTCCAATGCGAAGTCGTTCTGTTCCTATTTTAAACGACGTAAGTGACAATAACAAAAACAGTGCACCTCTTGCATTCACCTACTTCTCCCGTATGCACAGCCCTACCAACGACATATACTCAAATTTAACATGACCGAGGTACTAATGAGGTACCGCATTGTTGCACGTACAAGAACCTAGCAGCAGGTATTTCCTCCTATTTTTAATATTATAGAGCTTCATGCTCCCACCTCTAATTTGAACTGCGGCTGAACATTGGAAGAAAAAGAAGATGTATCTCTCCAACCGAATACGAACAACGAACACACACTCTTTGGCAGTAGGCAAGGGATCATGTATACGGATGGCCCTCGGGTCAATAGAGACACCCCTTTGCACCATTTCCCCACCACCACATACATATACTGCATACACTACCAGCCCTCCAACAAGAAAAAGCCGTACTATTTATAGAAAAATCCAGCCTAAAACGACCAAGAAAAAAATAAGTTGGGCAGCTGTTACACCGATGTTAAAGTGTAAGAGACGCCCTTTCTCATATAAGAAATCCAGCCTAGTACCAGTGACTCGGTTTCTCATCAGAGGGTCGGTACCCTAACAATCGAACACCAAGTCCCGCTGTCAAACACGCCTCCTACCGTGGTGGCCGCCATCCTTTCCACCACCACATGCCACAGGCACCTTAATCATCGGGGAGTACATTCGTGGTCCCAAGTTGGAGCGGTGCCCATTAGTGCGGGGTCCCAGATTAGGACAGTGAAAATAGCTTGTCACAATCCCGTCCAACAGAGTACCAGGTACTACGCCAATCCGCGATAAATCGGGGTGCCACTTCAGTGCGGGCGTTTCCACCTGGCAAGGCACCGCACTAACGAGGGACCACGACCGTAGCTGAAACTTCTCTTATCTGAAAATGACGAAAGCAATCCCGCCCAGCCCCTCCCATCTAGACTACCCCAGGACCACCGGTAGCCGCCAACAAATTCAAATAGTCTTGGTAACCGAACACATCAGTTTTCACATGATCCCCAGGACCACCATTTAGCTTCACCCAACTCGCGATGTTTTCGTACCCGCCCTCAACCGCCTCCATATACGTATTTTCGTCCCATGGGCAGCCCTGCGCTCGAACCCACTGCAATATGTCCAGACGCCCCGCCGTGGCAGCGCTAGCACACGTTCGTTCGTCCCAGGGGCAGCCGTTACCCCGCGCCCATTTGAGGATGTCGAAATTGCTTGCAGAGGCTGCTATGCTGCAGGCCTCCCCGTCCCAGGGGCAGCCTTGCGCCCGTGCCCACTGCAGCACGTCCAGGTGCCCTCCTATGACAGCCCACTTGCATATATCGCTGGTATCCATGTCGTGGTGGCTAGCCTGTATCCATTCCAAGATGTGAAGGTGCCCGAGAACAGCCGCCAGCCCGGCAGAGTTGCCGAGCCAGTCGCAACCGTTCGAAAGCAGCCACTTCAGCGTGTCCAGATGCCCGCCACCTACAGCGCCTATGCACGTCTGGACGGTGCACGGACACCCTTCCGCGATCGCCCATTGAAGCATCTGCAGGTGCCCCAGCTGGGCAGCCCCGGACGTCGCGCCGGCGGTCCAATCGCAACCGTTCGCCCTCGCCCACCGAAGCACCTCGAAGTGCCCTTTGCCGGCAGCCGCCGTACACGTGTCATGATCCCAGCTGCAGCCATTAGCTCTTGCCCACTGCAGAGTTTCGAGGTGTCCGCCCTCAGCAGCCTTCGCGCACGTTTTTTTATCCCAAGGACAGTTTTCGGAACGAGCCCACCGTAGGACATCGAGGTGGCCGCCCTCGGCAGCGTTTGAGCACGTCAAAACATCCCAAGGGCAGCCGTGCGCCCGAGCCCATTGAAGAATGGCGAGGTGCCCGCCCCTGGCCGCCTGCGAGCACGTGAGGCTATCCCAAGGGCAGTTTTCGGCGCGTGCCCACTGCAGGATGTCGCTATGCCCTGCACCGGCGGCCGCGCAGCAAGTAAACCCATCCCAGAGGCAGCCGTTAGCTCGAGCCCACCGGAGAGTATCTATATGTCCACCGGCAGCAGCCTTGGAGCAGGTTTCACCATCCCATGGGCAGTCGTTGGAACGTGCCCACTGCAGAATATCGAGATGCCCTAGGCCGGCGGCCTCGCAGCATGTGCCGCCGTCCCAAGGGCAGCCGCTAGCGTACGCCCACTGAAGAATGCGAAGGCTGCCCGCCACGGCAGCCGCCTTGCAAACCACCCTGCGCCAATCACTGCTCTCGCCGACCGCCCACTCAATCATGTCGAGGTCGCCCCGGGCGGCCGCCTTGAAGCAAGCGTCCCCGGGCAGCCCGCATTCGTTGGAGTGGGCATACTGCAAAATCTCAACGCCGCTGCGTTCGGCGATGTGCATGCAGAGAAAAGGCCTCTTTTTCAGACCGCCGTCGAAGCTCCACTGCAGCTGAGACACAGAGGTGTCGGCCGTGATGGCTTGCGTAGTTTTGGGTAGGTCCCCCCAGGCGTTTCGCCAGTCCTTCGACACACCGGCGAAAAACGCGTGCTGGTTGGACAGCAGCTCCGCCAGCAAGGCCATAACGTCTCGGTTCGATCGAATCGAAAATTCCACTCGAGATGATTCCCTCGCGGTAGCTTCGGTGGCCGGCATGGTTGTCTCGGTTCTGAGCGTGGGACAGCCGGCGATCGTGGAAAAAGAAGGGCTTCAGTTATAACATTATAATCATCCCACGGTAGGGATTGCACTTTTTTGGGTCAGACGTTCCTGACCAGTTGAGCTCCTCAAGCGAGGAACTACCGGTTGGTATGATCATTCTACGACTGCATTTATTTAAGGACTAGCGGATAGACATGTTGATCTGGTTGCGAGAACGAAAATCTCGGAAGTCATGTTTCGGGTGACATATTGAGCTACTCATGTCAGGAGCTCAGGAGCTTATTGCTGCACCCCTACCGTGGGATGACTCTTCAGTTGTAACATTATAGCTCACGCAGGCCACAGAACTCGGTACAGCCGTCAGAGGTTGGTTCAGCTCTGACAAGCCACACGCGCACGTAGATCTGCCTCCGCTCGAAAAACCAACAGGAAAGTACAACACGGGGCCAACCAACCAAGTTGCCCCTTCCCGATCCGTCCTTTATTGGCGCTATCATACGATGCCGGCACTCGTAACAAGAAAATTCCGACCCAGAGGCATGCAGGCCGTTGGTGCGCACAAACTGTGGTCTTGGTGGGTTATATACGCAATTGCCCTTGAAGCCCTGAAGCCGGGCCCATGAGAAGGCTTAGTATCTGGAGCTATGCAAGGCTTACCAAACAATGCCAGATACACCATATGTTACACGTGGTAAATATTATAGCTTTGAACAAAGACAAGAGTGCGAACTGCCCGTTTCTTGAGAGGCTTTTCTTTTCGCGATCTTGGCCTGCGGGCTAGCCATGATCTATAAAGGCGGTTAGTTGTGCAAAACCAAAATTAATAGCTCGGAACAGCAGCAGCAGCAGCAGCAGCAGCAGCAGCAGCAATCGCAGCCGCCACAGAAGCAGCACAGCACTACGAGGAATTCTTATAAAAAATGTATAACATTCGCCGTCGACGTAGTCAACTAACTGAGGGTTTATTTTGGGATCGCACCCAAGAAAAACGTCATCACATTCTACCCGGTGTGTATTTATATTAGTCGTTATTTACCTAAACCTACATATACTAGTCTATACTCATCTGCGTTGGCTTGTATCGACTGAGGCTCAAACAAATGTTCTTCCTAATTGGGTCAGGCACATACGGCAGCCGGCGCACGCAAGGAAATTAGAGTAAAACACCGAACACAGACATTCGAAGGTCCAGTTACGTCTTGTTTTCCCAAAACCGCCATTTGTCTTCTTGCCGGTTTGTCGCCGAGCTCATACGCTTATTGCACGGCGCGCACTGAAACGATTGCGGTGGGCCTGCGGGGTTGGATGGACGAGCAAGATAGGGAGAAGATACTCTTTCCGGTACGGTGGGTTTTCATAGAGAGTTGGCCGAGGGATCTCGATTTGAGAGGATGTTGCATGGGGTCGGCTTGGTCTAAAGGCGTCGTGAGGAGATTTCCACGTTACACACGGACTGAAAATACGCACCGCTTCCATTATTGTGGCAAGGGTTATTCTAATCGAAGAGCTACACTTCCAAGTGTTCCAAATATTGGAAAATTGTATCAAATGACGGAGGCGTTCTGTGTCTTTTCAGGAATGAACAGACTCCGAAAAATCGAGAAATCTCCCGGACAAATATTCCACGACTTTCACGACAGAGAGCACGGCGCGCGCCGAGGCTCAACGCTTGGATCAGCAGATGGCTGTAGAAGTTGAGCAGGCAGGCCCAACGTAATGGACGATGGGATCGAGTGGTCTGCTTCTCATGAGGAGAACTCGTCGAGTAAGACGAGGGAACCATTCAGCTCAAACTTTGCCGACGCGAGGCGCAGAAACACGATGCAGATGCTCGCTGATGCGATCATAGGCTGGTTCAGACAAAAGGAGCTATTACACATCCATGCCCCGAAGACACGGCCTCCTCTGTTTGAGCTGCATCGTGTCTGACCTCCGTCGGAGCAAGGCGTGCTGGGGGAGTGAGCGGATGCCCGAGGAGGGCTTGAAGGTCTTCAGTACTACTACTGCTGCTGTACAGTAGTGTACGTACTTGTACGTGCACGCATAACACTAGGGAAAAAATGGCTGCACATCACATTTCTGCTGCTGCTTGCTTTTCCCGCTGCCAGCCAAAAGAGCAGCCCGTACTCGCTGCCGTCGTGTTTTGTTTGCCTTCACCACGCTTGTTTCCATCGCGCGAGAACTACGCAATCGGCAGCTTGGTTCTATTTCCACTACGTAAGTAATAAAGGGATTATTCGTTGAGTGGGTGCTCAATACATGGAAGAATATGATCCGCCACTAAATGCTGCTAGAGACAGCAGCGACAGCAGCAGTGCCATCCCCGAAGCCAGCCGAAAGGGCGGCAGTGACTTTCTCCCATCGTCGTTATCTCGCGTGACAGACGCACCTTGCTGTACCAGGTATCTTGTTGTGCAAGCTGGGCAGCCGGCATGTATTACGTTCAAAAGTGGGCTCGAAGCGCTTGGAAGTATTGAATTGGTAAAACGTTGACCCTATCTGTCGCAGGTAAGCGTACATGTGTTGGAGTTGGGGCTACTATTACGGGAGACAACAGTAAATAGGACCAAATGTTGTTAGCAAAAATAGGGGGATATATCGTTTTTGGTGTGTACCGTAGGTCCTATTTACTATGATCCCCTGTAATACAGCAGTAGGGAAACTTTAGGGTCAGATTAGTATATAGAAACCTCAACAAGTGAAAATAACCTTTCATTGTCAGTTGTCACACCGCTCAAAGCGTATGCTGGCTTAATTACCAAATACTCATCGCTATACAATGCTGGAGGCATACTCAGGCTTTATGCTCATTTGCTTATTTCTACACATATGCATGGCGTCGACGGCACCAGGGAATGCCACGGCAGGAGGTGATCCCGTGTCGTTAGAGGCTTGGCACTTGGCACCGATACTATGTTTCGGGGTTGATCCGTCCCGAAAGGTGTGCCATGTTTTCAAGCGAGTCTACATACGTACGTACGTGTAGTTTGGTATAGGTGCGTGCTATTTGGAGAATTGGCCATTAGTGTTGCGTCTGCTTACTGGTGCTGCTGCTGCCGCTGCAAGTGCGCATGGTAGTACCCGGGCGAACAATTGCTCGCCGAGTATTCGCCGTAATATTTTTGTGTCATTCCCTGACCTCGGGGCCTATTTCCGAAAAGATAACCACCGTTTAATGAAGATATTTATACAAAACCGATCCTTATAAATATCACCAAACACACACGAATAGGGTACATATATTTTCCGACCCCTGCCCGTGGCCCTTGAGCCTGCTGTTGGCGAGGAACTGGGACTAGGCCGAGCCGCAGTGGTTCAGCAGCAGCAGCAGCAGCTGCTGCTTTATGATACGTGCGTCGGGTACATAGCGGAAAGACGTACCAGGTATGTACCAGTACATATAACAACAGCGGTACATATAATATCCCCGCCCGTCGGCAACTGCATATTATGAGGGGTGGGTACGTGACCACAGCATCCAAGATACACAAACGTATAATACCAGTACTACGGCAGTTAATTGCTGCTGCTGTTGTTGTTGGTCTATCTCGGACGCGTGTAGGGGGAGCGGTCGATCCTCTCGCGCGGAGTAGGCAGCGCTTTACAGCAGCAGCGACAGCTGTGGAGCAAGTTGTGTATTCCAGGCATCGAGTTTGTGACCAAGTTACGAGTACACAGGAATACACGTATGCGTACTGCAGAAGTACCACAGTCACTACGGCAGTCACCGTTTTTCTCCGTGCGCAATGCGTACAGTGCTCTAATTTTTTGGCATTACGTCTGACTCCCATCCTTCGCCACAATGTTACGAACGTTTTAAGCCGGCCACGAGCCGGCGACCGGCGGCCCCTTCCACTCTCCTACAACACTGCAAGTATCCTATGGGACGGCTCATGGGTATGGGACAGACGATAGGCTGCCATAGGTAAGCCTAGTAATGCAGATCATATATACGCAAGTACTTAGTCGGTAACCGGTAGGCTATACTCCAAATACACGCTCAAAATATGAACTATAGTGTAACCATCTTTGCAATCTTGAATGCACTACTCGTTCGCTACAACAGTACGGGTATGTACACGGAAGGATCGCACAACAACACTACCGCTGCGGCACGGGTCCGAGTGCCTGGCACCTTCCTGTTATAATCCCTAGCCATCCATTTGCATGCCTGCGTTATATACCTTGTGACTACACTTATCCCCCAAAGCCCCCCGCAAGACCCACAGATATTTACGGTTTCAAACCTGTACTTCTGGGACACATAAACACACATATCTTAGTTCGGAGGCGGACCTTACTCTTTTTAATCTGCGGTTCTCTACCGCCTCTGACCGCCTTTCCGAGCGGTTTCTTTGCCGAAGCCTGCCCCGGCCGAGGCTGCAAAGGTGGGCGCTGCGGATCCGCCACTAATGTACAT
>JBBMKB010139387.1:0-19029 GCA_037833945.1 Alaria marginata
CATCATCCTCAAGGAGGATCATCATCATTGATCGAGTCTGCAGTTCCAGTCCGAGAGTTCGGAGCAACTCCTTCACACGCATATATAATTCCCGCGTTACCCGCGTGCACGGGATCACTGCACGGGAACGGCACGCATACAACATGACGCTGAAATCCGAGAGTCTTATATTAGACATTTAAAATGTACAGGTGGTTAAGTTATATATTGTACCAGGTACCAGGTAGTTAAATTATATATTGTACTAGGTAAACTATGTCAAGCACCAGGAATCCCAAGACATTTTTAATTTTTTTACCAAATTAAAATTGTATTATATAAAATAAAAAAATGTCAGCTGAAAATAATTTTCATATATAAAATTAAAAGTCAATTTCGTCGAGTACAAAGCGGCCATCCCCGCAGGGGAAAGCCATCCCAGATATGGAAACAAACAGAAGGGTCCATGCGTAGCTTCAACGTTCCAACAACACACCCTGGAAGCCGGAGAGCTGCATGGAAAGGTGCTCCTGGTATCGGCTATTAATGAGTGCAAATACAACGACAAAAAACCCCTGAAAAAAACGAATATCGCGGTGGCTCATTCACGCCCGGTGAAATCCCATGGTGTGCGCCTTCTGGGCAAAAAATCCCAGGAATTCCCGTGGTGACTAGTTCCCGCTGGAAGAAATCCCGTGGTGGCCGGTTCCCGCGGGAGGTTTTCCTGTGGTGGTGGGCTCCCACCCAATAGATTCCGTGCATTCCCGTGGTGGCTAGTTCCCGCGGCAGGGGTTCCCATGACGCCTGGTTCCCGCACAAACAATCCCGTGTATTCCCAAGGTGTCTCATTCCCGCAGGAAATTTTCCCAAGATCAAAAGTCGTTACCGAGGACTGCCCTGAAAAAAAGGAGTAAACGAGCAATCAACGAGAAGGAAAAAAAAGCAAAGGGGCCCAGGAACGTTCCCCAAACAGCAAAGCATAATAAATCAATGAAGAAAACATAGAGAACGAAGAAAACAAAAGACGCCCAGGAACGCCCCGGAATAATCAATTCGTTTTTCGGCAATTTCGCGCTGAGGGTGGCTGAGGGGTGGGTGTACATGCCGAGGCCCAGTGCCGGATTGCCCAAGGTCACAGTAATGAGTTTACAACTCGGTTTGTTCTACGAATACTCCCCTTACTTGACATACCAACTCTACTATCTGCTGCTAAGGTATTAGTGGGGCACTAGTCCGTTTGACTACTTGCACTTTGCCTTATAACACTGCACTCTGAGCTCTGTACTGCGCACGGCACACTGCTGCGGCACTGCTGTACCTTGGTGTCACACGTGGCCAAATGGCTACCCCTAAAAATCCTCTACGCCCAAAAACATCCTGTAGAGGGCGGTTTTACCCTCCAGAGTAGGGTAATTTTGCCCTCTGGAGGATTTCGTAGAGGATTTTGTCATTTCCAAATCCTCCAGAGGGAGATTTTGCACTCTTCTAGAGGATCGTGCAGAGGAATATCTCAACCGATAGATCCTCCAGAGTGTATATATACCCTGTGCAGGATGTTGGACAAAAACCTCCAGCGGGATCAGACCTTTGTGTTCCCTCCAGAGGATTTCATCGAATAAAATCCCGCAGTGGATTTTGTCCGTACCCCTCCAGAGGGTTTTGCCACCCTAAGTAACCCTCCACAGGATAATGAGGTGCATTTTCCTGTAGAGGGCAAGAAACAATGCCCTCCAGAATATTTGTCACAGGGCCTCAAGCCTGTGGAGGGAAATGCTTGCAAAGTACACCCTGTAGAGGGCATCGTGGTCAATAATCCTCCAGAGGGTATGGACGAACTCCCTCCAGAGCATTTGTGGTGCAACAAATTCCTCCAGAGGGAGTGGCGTATGAAACACACCCTCCAGAGGATGTAGTAAGGAATAATCCTCTAGAGCCAAACAAGCATTATCCTCCAGGGTTTTTTTATATCCATTAATTCCTCCAGAGAAAAAACGTACGTAGTACACCCTCCAGAGGACATACCAATGCAAAATCCTCTGGCGGATCAACAGTAGACACCCTCCAGGGGTTTTCAGGCACAAAAACAAATCCAGAGGAAACGACGTAGCACAACCCTCTAGAGGGCCCTCTAGAGGAAAAGCAACAACAACCTGCAGGGGTTTGATCGAGCAATAAATCCCTCCAGAGGGAAAACGTACGGAGTACACCCTCCAGAGGGCATACCAATGCACAATCCTCTGGTGGAGGAAAAAACAGTATAGACAACCTCCGGGAGATTACCGGCCCAAAAAAAACTCCAGAGGGGATGACGTAGCACAACCCTCTGGAGGAAAAGCAACAGCACCCTGCAGGGGTTTGATCGAGCAATAAATCCCTCCAGAGGGAAAACGTACGTAGTACACACTCCAGAGGACATATTACTACAAAACCCTGCAGAGTATAAAGGAACCAACACCCTCTACACTGGCACAACAAATTATTACATAGGTAAAACCCTTACAATGCACCTTCCAGAAGATATAACAACGCAAAACCCTTGAGAGGAGAAAATTAACACAATCCAGGGTTTTCGTAGATCGACAAATTCCTCCATAGGGAAATAAACATACGAAGTACACCCTCCAGAGGGCATACTTAGGCGTAATCCTCCAGAGCAAAAACGAACCAACACCCTCCAGGGGTTTGTTTAGAGGCAGCACACAGCCGGCATGTATGTGCGTTCCCAACGCACTTTGAAACAACTTAATTGCCACGCGGTCGGCCTACTTCCACGACATTTTGGTGATGAAGGCAACCCTATATATATAATCTCATAGCCTGGTGGATATATGGAAACAATCGATTATTCTATACTCCCTTATAGACACAGCTGTATACCCTGTGCCCCCCGCATTCCCGCCCATTATGAAACACCGAAGTAAGTAGTATTAATAAAAAGGTATAACATCAGCCGTCGACGTAGTCAACTAACTGAGTATGTGCTTTACGCCACTTTCCGGTATAGGGAAAGCCCGCCACAGGACCTTAACTAGTATAGTACGCCGGCTCCTAATTACCGATACTCAGGTTGGTGACACTGTTTTATGGCCTAGGGTTATTCGCCGTGTAATGGAGTACACACCACCGACCGCTAGGCATTCCCGCATACTCCCCCATTCGTTGTGCTGCGTCGCCCTGTTTGTGTTTGTGGCGGATTTAACTATACCGTAAAGTGGCGTGTATAAACCCTAATATACATTTTTATGGCAAAAGGCCAATGCCCAATTGAGAACGGACTGTCAGTTTTGACCAATCAAAGTTCACGATGAGTGAGCACGAGCCAGGCACTAATCTCACTCTACTTCCCGTCGCAAACAGCGCGCAGCACAGCACCGTGCGCAACACAGCACAGAACACGACAAGGGGTGACGAGTACGAGACAAGTGAGTGCAAAAAGAGTCACTCAACGTTGATATGTGTTAGCTGTCGAAGTTGTCCTGCGTTGGCGAGCTGGGCTGAGCCTTGCAGTTGTTTCGGACGTAAAAGTCACAGACACAGACGTCATGGTTGACGCTGTCCCGATCCTGAGCAAAGGCGGGGGCGTCCCTGCTCAACCACGGGAGGCAATGAGAGGGTCGCCTGCCGACCCGCCAATCGTTTTCGGCCATCCGCGTAAGCCGAGTTATCCCGTTGTTTCACGAGCGAACTATTAGGGATTGTGATGGTTGCTTAGCACGACAAAAAAATGCTCCTCCCGGCTAAAAACGGGTGCCCCTGTGACACACTACGAATAAGGCACAGCTCAGCGAGTACGTAGGCGGCGCAACATCTGTGAAGCCCTAGTCTATACTGGTATTATACACGCGTGAATCACGAGGCACCAAGTATTGGCCCCACAGCAGTAAGCAGTAGAACAACCACAGTCGCCTTATAAACGTCCGAGTACCAACTTTCGCAACGCAGCAGCAGCTCTGGAAATTACGAATACGGCACCGGTTTGGTGCTTTCTGAAGGCATATCTGATATGGCAGGTCATGGGCAGCGCTGACCCAGCGACTAGAGATCGTCGTTGTGCCGACCTTTATGCATGCATGTGGTCCTGAGAAATGTCTACAGTAGTACGGTAAACTTCGTCTGTATGCGGTGCATTCGGACCCTGAGACGGACGATATCGATACGACTTGCATGTCGGGCGCGACATCTGCGGGGCTGTGATACAACAACGACAGTAGACAGCAGCAGTGTTGCTGCCTGAAGCCTGAATACGTCCCTGATACTCTGTTTACGCATGGTATGGTACGCGTATCGGAGCTCCAACCTACCAGGTATAATATACTTCGAAGTAAACACTTGGTACTTCGAAGTATACACTTGGTACTTCGAAGTATATACCTGGTAAATAAGTATAATATCATATTTATATACTGGTATACTACTGCGATCAGTTGATTTACGGCAGCGGAGTAGCAGTAGCCTACGTAGTCTACAGCAGTAGCACCGCCGGTAGTATGCAGGCCAACACGAGAGCACCAACGCCCCGGCGAATCGGAGCCCAAACTCCAGTGTTTTGCAGGCCATGCTTTGTCAGCAGTCATCGGCGCGCTTGTTTTGTTACGTGTTTGAAGCCGTTTACTCGTGTCGTGCTGCTGTACTGCTGTTGTATACCAGGCATTGTACTGCTGCTGTACGAGGTCATGCTTTTGAGCTCTAAAACGCACGACAACTCTGTTGCTGGAGAAGGTAACTCGCTGCTGACGGACATATATTATGATAACAGGTACACAGCAGTACTAAAACCGTACTGCTGAACCAGGTTTATGAAGAGCTTATAATAGCGCTCAGGAATACGCGCTACGGCTCACTCGTGCAGGAATCATGTCCCTGTGTTATGAGTCTGGCTCCATGCCCTCGACATGTGCACGTATGGGATAGGTGGCCCGAACTACTGCTGTACCGGGTACAAGGCTACCCCGGGTAAGATACGGGCTATTACACAGCAGTAGTTTACAGGAATATATATTGGCTGTGCCTATGATACCTTTTGACTTCGGAGGAGAAGCGAACCGGCCGCCCGTCGCGGGGGCGCCTCTATCTCCATGACCGCTCGATTGCAGGGTAAGCGGGGCGTGCCAAGGACCAATTTATCATACCGCCACGGGAATGTGATTATCGTAGCTTGCACTTTCAGAGCAATTATTATATGACGAGAAATTTGCATGAACCATGAACTACAGAGTATACATGAGCCATGAGCCGTGGCCGCGCGCGCGCCTTGAACTATGAGTCTATCATACCTGGTACCCATAATCTCGAGTATGAAAACTGAAAATCCAGGCAAGAATTGTTTGACGTTCACCTGGTACGTGCTCCTTGGAGCTGTTGAAGCGCTCCTGTGCCACCACACCACCGCCGTGCCTTCCCCCGATACCAACGCGAGTCCCTCCTGATCCCCGTTCCTCTGCGGTTTTTGCCCCCCTACTGCCATTGTTGCCTCTTCTGTTCTCTCGAAGAACCGAAAAGGTCCCAAACACACAACAAACAATGATGATGCTGGTATTTTCGGAACGCTCAACAGGCAGACGGAAGCCCTGCATCCACCGACAACTGCGCGTCCTCTCTGCATCAGCTGCCTGCTCTGGACCCATCGCTGCCACGGGGCTCACCCGTATCTCGGAGCAGCTGCTGTGGCGTCCTCGAAAGATGGAGGCTAATCTCCACTTCCCATGGTGAAGGAAACATGCGAAGTGTTTTTTATCCCCAAAAACATCCCCGAGGTCCCCTCCGAAAAACGCCGCGTGGATATATCCAGATCCTGGCAACGAGGGCATTGCTTGCAGGCACTTGAGGAAGGCTTGTTAGGACGACATTGCTATCGTTTATCTGCCACTGGCACGTCGACCCCGGGACGAAGATCGCGGGACTGGGCTTGAACGCAGTGGCCTTTGCGGTTTGTTTTTGGAAAGACGACCAGCTTGGATCAGGTACGAGCGGAAATTAACGAAGAATAGGATAAAGTCACATTCCAGATAACTCCGCATGGGCAGCAAGTTCGCACGGCGCGTCGTAGGGGGTTGTGTGGGGATGTTGGTTTGATTGTTGCCTCGGCAAGGCGGCCGACTCTAGTGCTTGTTCGGAGAGAGATGCAAGGGTTGAAGTCCTTAGTTGACACGTGCTAGGGGTAGCGCGGATCTTCTTTATTTTCGCTGACCATCCGACATCGCATCAGCACTAGCCCAGAAACTCTGTACGCCCGTGTGGTTGGTGTGTCGTCAATTCCGCTCAGGTTACCTGTATCACACACGAACTCCGTTCATGCGCCGATGGATCCACCCAACCGATGTTTACCTTGCTGCCTTCCGTCGTTCCTTGCGTGCTCTCTGATTCTTCGGTCCCACTCCTTACTACGTCTTCCTGCAGAAGGACGTGAACCGTGCGGTTGGGTCTCTGACGCAACCGGGCATTCGACGGCCGCCGAATCTTAGCGCCATAATCACCAGGTGTGATAATACGATTTACAAGTACGCTATATTGACTTTCTATATTGCCTGCCAAAGCCCGGCTGCCGGGTATGCTTGTTTGTTTGTCGGCCACAGGTCGCCCCCTTCCGTACCCTGTTACTGCTGTAGTGGTATGGTATGGCATGGTAGTCAACCACTGCGTTGACGGCACACTAGGTGCAGGTGGGTCCTGACACGAAGCCTGTGTGCAAATAGAACAAAATGTGCTATAGACCGGATCGTCCGTTATACCTTTTGTCGCGGTGTTATAACCAAGTGCTTAGTTTTGCACATACCTGGTACCAGGTATGAACCTGTTTCTACCAAATATTATACCTGTTTCAATTGCTGTGTAATTTATGCTCAATAATCATGTGTGAGTGTTCGTGTTCATTCAGTAGACAGCAGTAGATACCTCTGTATCTGTGTATTACGGATTCACGACGATGAGGATCATCTTCTTTCGGTTTTGATAAGATGCATGCATGTGTCCATGCATATCGAAGCCATACACGAGTTAGGATTACCTCGTGCAGTATGTTCCGTCGTCCAGCGCACCTGTTTCCTGATCCACAAAGCGTGTCGGGCTGGCCCGTTGCGCGGACAGTAGCGAGGTGGTGGGTTTACCAGCAGATGGTAAAATGTATAATGTGTTCATGAAGCTCCCTTAAAAGTAGTATGTGCTCCTCACGAGTAGAGTTGTAAAGGTCGAGTCCGTAAAGCAAGAGAAGGAAACCAAGAGAAGAGCGGGCGCACCATTACAAGCATAACACGTCCCGACATCCCACGACAACGACGCCATCTACCGGAACTCCCTAATATCATAAAACCGTTGTCGTTGCTGCATCAGATCCAAGCACAAATAACAGCCTCCCTGCTTTGCAATGTATACAGCATGACACCACATTATTATATCCTCAAGGTAAAATGAGTCAATGATAAATACAGTCAATCAACATCCTCCCTGCACTGCTGTAACGGGAATAAATATTGCAGTACCATAGGCCCTAAAAGTCACCCCAAAAAACCAAGAATCATAATCCAGGGGCAGTATCCAGAATCGAACTCCAAAACCTAAGATCCAAAATCCAAAATCCTCCGAAAACCAAAAACCAAAGTCCGAAACCCAATATCCGAGAACCCAAACCCAGAATCCGAAAACTCTAACATCAACCCGGTAATCAGCACTCAGCTGCCGTAACTGGAGGCCTTGACCCCAATACTCAAATGGACATCACCTGGTGAAATAGGGTTGAAATGAGTGTACTAGCACGGCAGTCTTGAAACTACAAATCTCCAACACTAACTCGGTATTCCCCATTCAGCTGCCGTAACCAGTGAGGTTTCACCTCGAACGGACATCAACTGGTGAAATAGGGTTGAAATGCGTGTACTAGCACAGCAGCATGTTTCTCCACATTCCAAATCACCCGAATCAGAAACACCATAATAGCGTCATATTAGTCATTGAAATGCAGAAAATATGTATTCCATGAGTCTAAAATCAGCTATAATAAGACATTGCTCTTCCATTCTGAAGTCAGCCACGAATCCTCAAATTCCAATATGTTCTTCCTACTTTCTGACATTCTTACTGTTTCTCCAAAGCCCCCCATTGACCTGCAGGCCGGTTCCTGTTTTCATTGGTCAGCTCCTAGGCTTGCTGCCTCGGGTATTAATAGTTATAAATACAGGCTAAACAAGTATGGGTAACCCGTAGACCTGGCCCTGGGAATTTACCGCCGTCATCTACGGAGAAAGTAATATTTCGTGAGTCACAATTGTGGAATTTCACGCCGTCCTCAGCGGAAAAAGCAATATAGCATGTTGTAAACCACATTTGTGAAATCGCGCGTCGTACTCGTCGCGGATATACTCTGAGCTTCCCCACCGTGGTGTGATCCCTCGCCGTCGTCAGCGGAGATGTGCACCAAAATCAAGATGCAAATTCTCCCGTCAAAGTACCAGCATACAAGTTCGTAGAAAAATGTCGACCAGCATACTACCTCAACTCGCAAAGATCGTTGTTCAACATAGTGCGGTTCAGGTTTTAGCGGGATTGATCATTCACCATAAACAAACCTACTAACTCCTTCCCATCGTCGGAGGTCGCCTTGGTATATTTCTCCCACCTCTCAGCCATCCTTAGCTCGTAATTTCCGACGAACGATTTTTTTTTTCCGGAGCGTTCCTGAATCTCTTTGCTTTCTTCGTTCTCTTTGCTTTCTTCAATGGTTGCTCGTTTTCTCCTTTTGACCGGAACCACATTGTCTTGCGTCCTTTTCCATTATTTCCTTCTTACCTTCACGTTCCTGAGTATCTTTGTTTTCGTTCTCTTTGCTTTCTTCATTGATTGCTCGTTTTCTCAGTTTGACCGGAACTACATTGTCATACCGTAAGTAATTTTCCGTGTCTGGAGAGTAGTCATCTCCCTTCTCCGTATCTCTCTCTATGATAACTACGCACGTAACTACACGCGTACAGTAAGTGACTTGCAAAAGCAGTGTGTACAGCCACATCAAGCAGCTGGTCATGTATACACTGCGAATTCCTTTTTCCAGTTTTCAAACACTGCTGCTACTGCTGCTGCTGTTATAGTAGGCACATGATGCCTGCAGCAACAGGGTATTCTTGCAAGTATTACTCGTTTGCGTTCTCGGCGAAGTGTCTGCTTTTGAGCCCTACGCCCATAGACACAGTAGACTACATGCCCAGAAGCTGTAAGTGTTAACGATGTCCGAGTTCGTATTTTATGCCCTTACCACAAGCAGCTGGTTAGTGCTATTTTACTACGAGTTCGCCTTCTTCCGTTTTCCCTCTCAACGGGTCACCACGTGTTGTTGGTAAAAAAGTGGTGTAGGTTATCCATTTGGCCGCTTTGTGTTTTTCGCATGTGAGCCAATTGCCTCCCGCTCATGAGCGTGGACTGCTGTTGCTGTAGTGACTGTTTTTGCATGCGATGCGTTTACCGCAGGCGTCACGCCGCGTCTCGTTGAGCATGTGCGTACCATATTGAAGCAGCAACAGCATCGGCCTTTTCCGGGTTTTTTCAGGTGCCTATTTATGAGCCCTAAGCGCGTAGTCTAAATGCTTGGCAAGTAAAACATTTGAGTAGGGCTACAGGTCCACACGAGTAGTAGTACGTATCAACGTCGACCCCCGTTCTCCGTAAACGTCGCACTACGTGTCTATTTATAAGCCCTACGCGAGTGAATACAGTAGTATGATAGATGTAAGTAGGTGTCTACGGTTGAAGACCTCGGTCTGCTTTCGTATTTTGTGCTCTACCACAAGCAGCTGGAGGTGATGCACTTCGAATTTGCCTTTTTTCCGTTCTCGATAATAAGTACATTCTACGTAATCAATATGTTGGGTACTTCCCCATACACATGTCAATACCATACCTCACATGATATGTGTATACATGCATGGTGCATGCCCACACGTGCTTCTTTCCGCACGCACGAGCTCTTGGCATTTTCAAGTCGCACTGCACCAATTCAACAGCGTCTTCTGTCTGGTTCCACTTTGGTACTTCCTCCTTCTTCCTGTACGCACGACCTCTTGGCATTTGCAAGTCACACTGTACCAACTCAACGCCTTCTATCTGATTACACTTTGGTCTGATCTACTTCCTTGAGCGCAGCCTTGTGCCCACCTACTCTTCCTATCACCGCAAAGACATCATTCATATATCCTACTAATACTACTGTTGTTTCTACCATGATACGGAGAACGGCCTCGGTTCGATCAGGCGCTAGGTAAACGCGTCAGTGTAGGTAAACGCGTCAGTGGGGTTCTTCTTCCTACTCAAAACCAAGTCGTCATGTCAGATTGCAGGTGGGTGTATCCCGAAATATGACTTCAGACTGTAGTAACGGCGAATCTACTTCACTAAATCATCAGATATTTCGCCGCTAATCCTGCCCATGAAACCATCATATTCCAGAGCTGACTCGACGCCTATTTGATGTCGGTATGACGCAAATTCAAACCGTGTTTTTGTTTTAGAGTGCCAACTAATCAGAGCGCAAACGCCTCCCTATGTTATAAAGCTTAGTTCGGGTAGGCAATTGGCTAACCTTTTGCAAGTGGTCAAAAGGACTAATGCCCCACTAATACCATTAACACATGGCGTCGTCGATATACCATGGGTTTTTGGGTCGTGAGTTCGAATCTCACCAGCCACCAGTAATAAACTTTTACGACTTTCTCCATGTCAAGCTTGAAAAATACTCTCCCCGGTATTCCCAGGAAATGGAACCGCGTGGATATTGACACGTCCGCCCGTATATCCGGCCGACCTGCTATCCCGCCGGTCCAGGGGGGGAGAGTGTTGTAAGGCTTAGTTTGGGTAGGCAATTGGTTAACCTTTTGCAAGTAGTCAAACGGACTAACACCCCACTAATACTTTAACACCTTCACGTCACGAGGTTGTTAAGTCGAGGATCAAGTTATTTCGCACATTCCTTCCCGGAAGAACGACACCTGGTATCATAGTGCTTCAGGAGTTCTAATCCATGCTGCTACTTGATAAGATACCGTGATAAAGAAGTAACGACCCTTCAAAAAGTTTGGCAACTTGACTCCCACGCGGATGTATATATAATACGGTGTCTGGTAAACACCATAACAAACGTATCACAGGAGTATTGGTAATTTCGTCTGTACTCCATTACTCGAATAGGTGTATGTACTTCGAAGTATAAGATGGACTTATTTTTGTTCTGGTATGCTGTTCTCCGACGGCCGAGGGTTTTTTCTCACGCTTTCGGCCGCGGGGCAAGCGAGGCGCCCATCGGTACATTACGACGCATGTCTGGGTCCCAGCCGAGCTCCGTGGCGGTGCTCTAGGCATTTAACGTCGCTGAGCTGGCTTTTTTGCCAAGGGGTTGCGTTCCGCCTCGCTGAGCCGAGTAGGTGCACGGAAAACCCCACAATTGTTTGTTACCATGGTATTTTTTTTTTGCCTGCTCCCCTCTCACTTTTTTGTATTCGCCTCCGCTCTCCCGTCTGCTGTACAACATCATCATCAGTCCAACTGTCTTTACCCTCTCTGCTGTCTGCTACGCAGCAGCAGCAACACTCCTTTATGACAGTCACGGACGGTGCTTTTGTGTGTGTATGTGTGTGCGCTTCTGTATGTATGTGTGGGTGGAGGAGTGTGTGTTGTCATAGGCATAGACTAAACGATCAAGAAGAACGGTGGGTTTTATTTTGCAAAAGCAGCCGCTCAGCCTCGCAGCCACAAAATCAGCACCAAGCATACAGCAGTACAGCAGCAGCGGTACAACTGTAGCCGTGCTCCAAACTCTCGTCTTTGTGCCAATAGTCACGGTGTATGTGTGCGTGGCTGGTGCCCAGCAGCAGGAGATCGAACCACGACGACGTCCAATGCCACAGTCAAACACACATTGTCGAACCTCATATCATACCAGGTATACGAAGCAGTACTCTGTAGTTCACACCTGTACATATCATTAGAACGCCTGTGTTCCCGCTTTTCGACTTGCGACGCCCCAGGGGTTTCAAGCCAACCCCATCCCGAAGGGGAACCTTGTAATACGTTTATAATCATCTGAGTACCTCTAGATTGTAAGGCGGCCATATATCTACCCTATTCCCCCGTGCTCAATCGGTTTTGTACGTTTTAACACCGCACATCAAACGCTGCGCGCACGCATAGCGAGTGGGAGGGGGTGGGGTGATCACCATCCTATGACGTTATACAGTTAGTATTTTCACTGTACAGAGCGTAGCTGTCTTAGCACCTCATGTACAGTGGAAAATATTTGCCTTTCGGCCATCAGTAGTGGTACCCGGTACATCAAAACGAATAAAAAAATACCAGGTATCATCAAGATCATAGCAGCAACTTTCTGTCATGAAAAAACTCAGTCATCAACCATTGCCCATCAAATTACAAACTCGTATTGAGCACCAGGGTGGAAATATTACTTTGATGCGAAGAACTCATTCACACTTCCACCATCAGCAATTCCTCGTATAATATGTGAGTTATACTAAGTTTCCCGAGTAGTTTCTTATTGAAAAAATAAAGTACGATTACGTCGTAGTATTAATGTAGGTAGAAATACTAGTCTCTAACCATCAATAATATGTTAAGGTAGCACCAGGTATGCCACGCGGCACGACTGAGTCAGAAAGTCCTTTTTCTGATATTATATATGTCTAATTCCTTGACCTGTTCGACAAAGGGAGGACAGTAACTACTATCGGTGCAGTAGCTTAGGCAGTAGGAGCTTGACTCATGCTCCTCATTCACACACCTATTATATATCAATTCCGTGTTATGGTATGATATGTGGCTCCTCAATTACGCGGTGTCGTTCGAGGTGAAAATGAACGCACCATGAGTGGGGTCAACCGCGTCGTTGAATTACCACCTTAATACAAAAATGGTGCTGTTTCCTATGTGGTACTATCGGCCACTATCGAGCGGGCGGCGTCAGCCGCAGAAGCCTTGTACGTATATAGATATGTAGCATGTGTCTGTAGAATCATGGAGGATCTCTCTCGTGGTATTAGTTGAGGCGCATTGTCGCTGACCGATGATAGGTACGACATGGTAGGATCTACGTATATGGTAGATGAATTGCAGATGAATTGTCATGTGATGTGAAGTGTATTATGAGTCTGGTGATTAGGGCGTGGTAGGCGCCCACCAGATTACTTCTTCGAGTTCACTTCGGTTCTGCTTGGTGCGTTAATAAAATACGATACATCTGGGCTTCTTCTTCCCGAGAGCTCACCTCATGGCTTGAGCCTCGCGTCACCCCACCCTATTCGTGAGGAAGCTTAACCCGTGCTCAGTTCTCCAACATACTAGTAATACGGGTACCTAGGAGGGCGAGCCGGGGATGCTGTGTGACGCCACGTGACGTGCAAGTCACGGGAGTCTTATTATGGGTTTCGTTGTCGAGGCCGATGAGCCCTGGATACGCGCAATTATCGAGAGGCATGAATGGCTTAAGGGAAGGACCGATGTCGGGGTAGGGCACTGGACCGCCCAGGAATGGCGCGACTTACAGCACCTCCACCAACAGCACCACCGCCAGCAGCAGCACCAGCAGCGGCAGGAGATATTTCGATATAGGCAGCAGCAGCAGTAGCAGTACCACCTCCAGCAGCAGCAGGAGATATTTCAGCGGCAGCAGCATCAACAGCACTACCGCCAGCAGAGGCAGCAGCACCTGCAGCATTACCAGCCAGAAACCGCCAAGAAGACTAGCGAAGCACAAGTAGAGACCCGAGGAGACCGGGAGGAAGCGCAAGCCAAGATGAGCAGCGCGCCACCGTCTAGCCAGACCACCTTGAAGCTGCAGTCACTATGCGAGTATTCCGCGATGTTGTCCGTGCCCCAGCCAGCGTCCTTTTTGGAGGGTATTAATAGCGAGGATTGGTCGATTCAAGACGCGAAGCTGGAAAACATGGAAAAGGGCATGCTTCAACCGCCGCAAGAATGGGAGGAAAATAAACGACAGCTCCAAGCATTACAGCTGCAGCAGCGCTCCGCTCCACGAGAGCCGGAGGCCAAGTCCCGGGATGGCAGAGTAGCGAGTGTAGCTGGTTATGATACCACGAACACGCGTGAAGAGTAGGAAACTCTTCCTCGACGGCAGCAGCCGATACCCCGAGCGGACGAGAGCTTTCTAGTGCTCGCGCAGATGAGATCACCTGCGCTGACAAGCGACAAGATGTTGGTAGAAGATGAAAAGGTGGTTGTGGAAGGTGGAATATTGGTTTTGGAAGATGGAGAAACTATTGTGGTGGATGGAGAGCAGGCACCGCCGCCGCAGCAGCAGCAGCAGCAGCGAGGGCGTCCAGCTCCTCCGTCCCAGGAGCCTTGGCCTCCCCCTTGTACCAGCGACGAACGGGGGTCTGTGATCGAGCAGTCAGAGCCGGAGCAGCAGTAGACGGTATCGACGCCGCTGTTTTAGCTACCAGCTACAACCGCGAAGGACCCTTGGCCTCCTCAAGATAATGACAGCCGTTTACAGGATGGAAGCGTTTGGAAGCGAGCTGGTGGGGGTGGTGATGAGGAAAGCGATACGACGAACGGAGGCGATTGGGAGCGAGCTGGGATCGGTACGGGGTGAGGGTGCGAGGTGGCTGGTCGCCGTCTGACCCGCCTGAGACGAGCTCGAGTACGAGAGAAGTGAGGATCGCCATCTACCGAGCGTATGCTCGCCAAGGCACGTGTTTCACGGTTTTTGTTTGATTTGATGCTATACTACAACTGGCACAATAAGCGCATCAGAGTAGGGGGATTTGAGGAGTATCATTTTTCTTGGTCTTTCTGCCAATTGTTTTTTTTTAGCTGGTAGATGATTCATTCAATAGTCGATAGACTGACTTGCTTTGTTTGGTGAGTTTCGCTTTTTGCTCGGAGGGTACTTGCTGGTACAGTTAGGGGGGGGGTTGGAGGCCTATTTTGACCCTAAAAAGCGGCAGGCTATTCGGATAGACCAGCCAAAAAATATTAAAAATTCTAAAAAAGTAAAACTACCGCCGTGCCCCTAACTACTTGGTTTTAGTGCAGGTGCACAGTGAAGTTTTATGTGATATTTCTCGGCGGTGGAGATGATTTCGATCTTGACGTCATACAGACACCTCACACAGTCACATGCCGTTCGGATGACTTGCTTTTTGTAGCACAGGAGTACAAATTCACGTTTTTATAGACGAAAAGGTGCGGAGAAACATGTTTTTCCTGTGGTTTCTGCCTCTTGCTCTTATGTCGTGCTTGAGTAGTGCGGAAACATAATCATACTATGCATTGGGATGCGCAGCATACAGCAAAACAAGCCCCGCTCGAATCGACGTAGTATCCATAGAGAACGATCTGGCGGAAAATCGCCCCTTCAGTCATTTTTTGGGCACCACGACTGTCAATTTCGTGATATGCAGTTCGAAAAAACTAAAAATATTTTTTTTTACCACTTTATACGAAAAAGTAAAGACCGTTTTCACATTAATTTGAATATAAAACGGTCCTTAAATTTCCGGACGAATAGGCACCCGGTACGACTACTGGTATCATATCACACGAGCACGAGTACAGCAGCACAGCAGTAGTACAAGGTTGGAGCAAGACCCGAGGCGCGTGGTGAATGCAGCCTTGACCAAGACTCCAGCCCACCTACACGCACAGCAGTGACTTACACGTGGGCTATGATAGAGGTGGGGCGCGCCGCCACGGAGGTACGGACGGCGGCGTCGACGTCGCAGTCTCCGCGAGGTGCAGCATGGCAAAATGCTGCTGGGTATCTTTCACAGCAGCAGCAGCAGCAGCAGCACCAAAGCAGGAGATCAGAGCCTGCGCTTGATCCCTACGTCTCACACAGGGGGGCAACAGGGCAGCACTGTCGTGCTGCCGGCTGCCGATCCCAAGAGGCCGCTCACGCTCGTGTGTTCATGTGTACCCTGCTGCTCTGCACTCTGAGCCTGGTGCTGTGCAGCAGCATGCTTGGTACGAGCAGCAAAGGCACCCCAGTCCGGCTGACTTGTTTTAAAAAAAACGGGTGGCACAGATCTTTTTGTGTGAATGCTACGCTACGAAAAAATGTTTCGCGATGACGTGGCTTTTATTTCCCTATCGCGGATTGGTTCATTTCTTAAAGAGATTTATTCTCAACTAACGACCACTGGGCATTTTTTTTCCAAATTCTACGTCTAAAAACAATCCAGTCCCTCCCCTAACAGTAGCGATCAACCATTGTTCATCACTTTACTAAAAAAATCATTGATCTGAAATTTCTGGAAATACTGGAATCCAGATTACGAGTGCTTCGAAACTGTGCTTTCCACCGGCTGGGATTTGTTTTTGAGTATGGTTTTTTGGTGATATGCACAAATTAGGGCGGTGCGGTTGATGTGTGCTCACGTAGAGTGCACAAATTTGTGTTACTTTGTGCATGCCGTATTGGGGAACTGATGGTATTGATATTAATCAGTGATCAATTGCATGTTGATTCTGTGCTGCTTCGCGTATGTTTGGTAATTCTCGAATATTAGATAATATGATACGTACGTGAAGGCATATAGTATAGTTCTAAGCTGCCAGGTGTCAAACTACCTGGTAGCAAAGTATACCTGGTACATTATATGAATGATGTTTTCAGCTAAGAAACTGAAATATACCTGGTATATTTTGTGGTTAGTACACTACCTGGATGTATGATCTGTTTGACTATGAGTAGCGTAATATGATAGTAAATCGGAAAAATTACCCCCCCCCCCGTTTTCCGTCGGGTAATATTAATCCAGTTTGCCTCGTGAAAAGGCTATAAAAACATGTGGAGAGTTCTGGGATTTCGGGGAGGCAACGTTCTTGGTGCTGTCCAGGTTCAAACCTGCATAATCAGTCAATGGCTTTCCCAAAACATTGCTTAGTGAGAACCAACTGAGCCAATTCGTTTTGTTTACATCCTGCAATAATATCATAGGTCCATGGCTTTTTCAAAACATTGTTTGATGAGAACCAGCCTAACTTTGAGATGTTTATCTTGATTTCTGTTTTGAATTTTTCATGATGGAGGATTAGGAGTATTTTGTTGTTTTTGGGAGTGTTGGATGATGGAATTTGAAATTTTATCTTGACTTCTATTAATGATAATGGTTTGGAGTATATTAACACGAGACGTGATAATTTAGTTTGGTTTGGCAGCACTTAACGTGTTATAACTGCAGGGAGGCTAAAGTGATTGATACTTAAGGGGTTGTCTTTGAATTTTGGTTTTGAATGACTTTGGAGTTATTGATATACTCGTTTCAACCCTACATCCACTAAACTGATGACCGTGCCAACAATTCGGACGGGAGAGTTAGGTGTTGAATACCAGATTGATGTTGGAGTTTTTCGGTGATTGGTATTTGGAATTTTTCGGAGGTATCTGGTACACTAATTTATGGTTTCTTCGAATATTGGATTTATTGGTTATGGGTGATATTAGGAAGAAATGCATACTAGCAGGACAATCCCGCACTCAAGGGAGGCTGTAGGATCATGGAGGATCTCTCTCGTGGTATTAGTTGAGGCGCATTCTCGCTGACCGATGATAGGTACGACATGGTAAGATCTACGTATATGGTAGATGAATTGCAGATGAATTGTCATGTGATGTGAATTGTACTATGAGGTGATTAGGGCGTGGTAGGCGCCCACCAGATTACTTCTTCGACTTCACTTCGGTTCCGCTTGGTGCGTTAATAAAATACGACACATCTGGTCTTCTTCTTCCCGAGAGCTCGCCTCATGGCTTGAGCCTCGCGTCACGCCACCCTATTCGTGAGGAAGCTTAACCCGTACTCAGTTTACTCCAACAGTGTCAACGTTTAGTATAGAAGTACATATACGTCGACCCAAGTATATGCTCAGCAGTATGCATGCAATCTAGTAGAGCGCTTGTTTCGCTGCGATGTGCTAACGAGCTGCAACAGTCTGCTCAGCCTCGCTGCAACAGACTGCCTCGTCAGCGTTACCTAAGGGATATGACCTACTCCCCAGCATATCATGAGGATCTCAAGCCTGCGCTGAGTCTACTTGAGTAAAACGCAAAAAAACAAGGAAATAAAAATAGCAGTCGCAAGCAATCACAAACCCGAGCTTGCTGGGGATATGACCTGGCATGCTTTTATACCAGCTGGTGTATGCCCCCTATAGGGACGAAGGGACCATTCCAACTATATATTGGCTCTCTTAATACTAAGGAGAAAAACAATCACAGGCTTCCTGCGATATACTGACTGTACTATGAACCAGGTATGCAAGAGAGCAAAAAATAAATCGTGCCAGATACACACTAGGCACCCACACACCAGAAAAAAAGACCATAGGACCTGACACAGCCCGAGTCGATTAGTTGGGATGCTTAGTCTGGCCCGAACGAGAGGAATCTCCCCCCCCACGAAGTGCCCGTCCCGTGCCTTCCAGCGTCCGCTTCCGTAACCTCCCATCTCGTGCCGATGCTAGCTTGCTCCCAGACGTCATTGGGCTGAGCAACCCACGCCCGCTCGTAGACGAATGACTCGTAGTTTAGCTTCCCAGCCAGACTACCAAGAAACCGCTTGCCATTCCAAGACCACCTCCCGCTTGCGCCTTGTTCGTTCTCGAGTTCAGCTGCAGGGGGGTACTCATTTCGTGCACAACCGTAGTCGTATGACCATAGACCCTCGCATCCCTACAATGCCGGGGCGGAGCACGTCGGGTTTCCACCGACCAGGCAGACATCGCGTGCACCAAGCGGGGGGGAGGAGTGCCGCCGTGGACTGCAGTTGTTGCTGCTGTTGCGTGGCAGTGGTGGTAGCTGCGCCTGCTGCGCCTCGTTCTGGCCCGTCTCCACCTCCTCGCCCTTTTCAGCCTCCTCGCTCCCCTTCCGTTCCATTCTCGTCTCTTCCACAACCTCCATATCTCTCATCTCAACAACCTCCGCAACCTCTTCTCGTATCGAATCAACCAAAGGCATATTTTTCAAGGCTTGTCGTGGGCCGATAGTACGGGCCGGGCCGGGCCGATATGAAAATTGTGATGGGCCGGGCCGGGCCGGGCCGA
>JBBMKB010139498.1:0-19020 GCA_037833945.1 Alaria marginata
CTTCGTTTGGACACCCTCCTCTTTTCCCCCCAAAAAAGCGAAGTCTGTTCGGTTTTTAGCTTTCGTTTTTAGGTTTTGTTTTCAGGTTTTGTTTTTTCCGTTTGTATGGGCCCTCAGAGAGGTCCAATGGTGCAACGTTTCAGCTCCAACGCACACATACATGCACAAAGGACTTCGCGCAAATAAAATTATCGGATGTAAAGGTATACCGGTATATCGATTGGGTACGACTGCACGGGAAGAGGAGCTTCGGCAAGGCGCGTAACCACGACAGGCTCGATGACCAACAAAAAACAGGGTTGCGGTCGGAGAACCACCAGTAACCCAGTGGAGAACTTGAGGACCCAACTTCAACTCCCCATCGTAAAAAAAACGGGGACTGGCGGTGACGTGCGAAGTGTGTCAGATTTCGTGCTCGTCGACCTTGGCGGCTTGGGGGGTTTGTTCACACGTGAAAAGTAGAGCCTACTGAGTATACCGGTGTACCAGGTATGTACGTTAGGGGAATAACACATTTGGAGCATATACAGTACATATTGAGAAATTACTACTACTGTAGTCCGACAGGGAGACATATTCTCCGCTTAATATATTTACTTACATCCACGACGAGACCAACCAACGCCAAACTCTAACGCAGCTTATTTCTAGTATTCTACGAGCCAAGTGTACGATACGTTAGTATGTACAGGTAGTTTCAGAAGATCTCTGCGACACGAAATCTACAGCTGAACGACTGCTCCATCCAGACTAACCTGGTGCGAGCGCAGTACGAGACCACGTCCAAAAATGACGTGCGAGTGGTTCTATCCTACAGCGTAAAGGGTGGGGTCGTGTGGACGAGAGAGCTCAGGTTTGATCCTTGTCTAAGCACAGATGCCATTTTGGCTGTCATACGGCACTTCCTGTTTACTGGATTGTGTTCATCATAGCTCCTCATCTACATGTCCACATCTACACCACCGCCCACCGCGCCTATCGTAGTGCGTAGAAGCTAGAGCCATACGGCGACACAGCAGAACGCAGTACAGCAGTGTTCGTAGTACAAACCGTCGTTTACGTACGTAAAACACGACAAACTGAACAAACCCCCCAAGACGATTGATACATTGATGCGCAGCACGGAAACGGATACAGCATGCAGGAGGTAGACGGTCAAGCGCGACTTCCATCTGACCGGTGGCTACGGTACAGTTGTACCCTATAATATGTGCCCTAGCTTAATCGACGTACTGTATCCACCATCCACGCAGCCAAACCCACAACACAACGCGCTCGAAACCGAGGGACTACGTACCATGCTGTACGCACTGCTGTCTATCACGGGTACTCAAACCATGCATATGTTCTCGGCGCAACGGTGGCCACCGAAAATGGTATCAATATGCACACTTTGCAAAGCACATGCTTCATGCCTCATGCTTCAATTTTTTACGAAAGCACGTCCGCAGTTATCAGGCGTCTCAGCAAGGTGGCGATGGTAACGCCATTATCATCAGAGAGCCTCTCCGAGAAAAGACTTTTGATTCAGTACCCAGTGCTTTAGACATCACCGACACCTGAAAATGGGACAGCGGCTTCGTTGAGAGAGGACAAAAACAGCACGCAGCAAGCAGCAAGAACGCCGTGAGCAAAAGCTCTAGATTCAGTAATGCAATTGATTCAGCGCTGTCAACACATTTACCTCCTCCCAGGATGCACTCACGTGTCAGATTGGGGTGGCCGCCTCCGTCTGGTCGAAGGGAGCTTCATTGCTTCGTGCTGGTTCATTGTTCTGTCGCCGGTGGGCATGTGGTAGTAGGGCGGCTTTCAGGCTTTCGAGTCAAACAAGGGTTTCGTATTTTATTGAAGGCATGTTTTTGCCGTTTCATAACCGTTTCATGTCGAAAAATCGAAAAAAAAACAGTTGCGACTAATACCGGTACGGGCACGGCACGACGGCGCGATATCACGACACAGCGTCACGCCAGCAGTCGGTGCTTAGAGCGAGTGATCGTTCACAGACAGCATTGCTCCAATAACTTTTTCAAACGCGTGTCTTTTGAGCGCATTGTGCTTATTTTGTGAACGACTGCTCGACCGTACTCATAGTAGAAAACATGCCGCACAGCTTGTCGCGGGAGAGTGGACGGCGGCCGGACCGTGGGCACAGAAGCAGTCGGAAACATGAGAGGTACGAGGTGTATACGAGGGTAATTGCGAAAGCGTCCTTTATCGTCTTGAAATGTGAGATGGCTCTATGAATGAAATGCTGCTTGTAGTAAGGAGAGCATTTTAACCAACTTTTACAACGGACGATCGACGATCGACGATCGACGATCGACGGTCGACGGTCGCGAAGCGCGGCCCGCGATCGAGCGATCGAGCGAGCGATCGAGCGAGCGATTCTAGTCAGACGGATTGATCTGCTGTACCAGTACAGTAGAGTGTCGCGGTGCAAGTTACGGATGGCAGGCTTTAGAGCAGAGGTAAACATGTCGGTCAATGTTAAAATGTCACAGCGATTCCGCCCTAACGACGCACTCGTACTTACAGTAGGGTTTAGGGTTAGGATATGTTATGGTTGTGTAGTATAATACCTGTACAAGATACGAGCGTTTATAATCAGGCAGATTACGCTACTACGTACTGTAGTACAGCAGACTATCGCGGTGTCGTAAGTTGCGGATGATAGGGGTTAGAGCAGAAAGTCACATGCCGGTCAACGTTAAAGCGATTTCGCCCCAACAATGCACTACCTGGTACACAGTAGTACGTATGTTTTCGTTGTTTGGTTTCGTGCATTAAAAGCTGCACAGAGTGCTTGAACTGTTCATTATGTTTGTGCGTTGCTGCTTTGCCTCTATAATCATCGATTTGCCGTCGTTGACTGCCTCTCGTCTGACTGTATACGCATTTTGTGTGGACTGCCAAACATGCAACAGAAGCCCGTCCTGGTCGTCGGATCAAAGCTGGAGTTGCAACAACGGCAATGGAAGGGGTAAACACCGGGGGCGGTTGCCTCAACACCGGGGGCGGTTGCCTCATGAACACTCGCTCGACAGCAACGACAGCGGAACCAGCATCGACACCCAAGTAGATAGACGAGGTCGGCGGGCGATCAACGCTTTTAAGCGAGGTCGCTCTTCCACCTCGGCCGAAGTGACACTGTTCACCCATCGTGAGGACAATAGGATTCGCAAGTCACTGCGAAAAAAACTGCTATCGAACGACGGGGTGCGGCTGGGTAGAATAGAGCGACGCCTCGCTCGCGCTGACCGTCGAGGGGAAGGTGTCGTACGTGTTTCCGCGTTCGAAGACTCCCTTGCCGCGGAGGCGAAAACCGAAAAGGGGGCTAACGTCCGGCCGAACGAGGCACTCTGGCTGATAGAAAAGTTAAAAGACAGAAATGGGAGGAAAGTGGCCATCTTCAAAATCCGAGCGATGCTAGAGTCGGGACATGAGGAAAGCGGACCAGGAAATATCGGTGTCCATGTGAATAGACAAACGAGGCGACGGCAAAGAGAACGGCGTGGTTTCAAGAATAGCAGAACACGAGACTCCGGCGTAGATAGAGGTAGAACGCATAGTGGAAACAGGAGGGGGAGCGAGGGAGGGACGAGTGAGTCCGATAGCAGACACGGCGACGCCATTGATAAGTCTTCACACCCAGCCAGATGGGCGGTTCGACAAGGCACAGTCGGCCAGTGGCTCTACGAAGTAGCTTCCCCGATGGTGAGCTTGCTTTTGGCGTGTTCGTGTCCATCTGTATTGTTTCCGAAAACCAGCTTCACGTATATGTGTACAGCAGCAACGGCATGGTAACCTGGTAATTTTCATATGTATCATCATCATTATCAATCAGCCTCAATGGTGTCGACCAACAAATCGAGATTGCGATAAGTGTATAGAGTAAAATCGACAACGTCGCAACGGCGATTGCCTACAACATGTTCATCGTCACGACAAAAAATCTCTGTACTGTTTAAGAGTTTCATCTTTATGGATCGCAGGCTGCCCCGCGGTAGTACGGCATAACTATGCCGAATCATAGCAAACCCTGCTGCACTTTTACGCGATCTCTCCTCCGTTTAGGTTGCTTCCAATAAACCTGTTTTCGTCGTTTCCGTCACACAGTGTGTGTGATAGCATGGTTAAAAAGCGGCGAGCCACGAGTAAGACTATCCCATGATTGCGGCAACCCGTGTGTGGTGTCCAATGCCGACAGGAAAAAAAGTTGTTCTTCGAGTTCGTCCAGGGCTTGGAGAAGTTTGAGGTCCGGAACGGACTTGACCACTTCCGCGTACGGCCTGAGGGTGGCCGCGGTAACTCTGGTACCGGTTCAAGGGAAGATGCAACGACGGTTTTACACCTCGGCCCTATGCTCAAGGCGGCCATCAGGTTCTACGTCTAGCTGGGCGGCTCTGCCTTGCTGACAAGGTCGTCAGAAACGTGTGCAGTGCTTGTATCAAGTTCGGTTGTATGCCTACGGCAATACTTTGTGCAGACTCCCAGCGGCCGACTTTAGAGCGAAAGCCGAACGGGTTGCTCTTAGAAAACTAGCCGTGTGCTTCAGTGTCCTGACTAGCACCGGTCAACGGGGGGTATCTGACGAATTGGGATACGGTCTTCACAGACCTAGCCATATGATTGTCTTCATGTGGGTTTGTGCCTGCTTCAGCGGGGGTCAACTGAGCGTACCCTCGCGCCGAGGCACCAGATGAGGTTGCCACCGATGTAGTATTGGATTAAACCAAAAGCCCAAAAAAAGTATACGTTCCTAAAAATATGTAATGTGTGCTTGAGCATTCCACCCGCAGAGCGCTCGTGGCAACGCCGACATAGAGACTAAAGGGGTGACAGCGAGGGTTTCCTAGTCGTCCTTGAACGATGCGTCAAATTCGCCAAGCCGGGACCTTTCGGGGACAATCCTGGTGAACGATGCGGCAAGGGCGCCAAGCCGGTACCCTTCGGGGACATTAAAAGGGGCCTTGCGGTCGAACTATTCCAAGGTGGCGAGATAAAAGTCTCGGGCGGGGATGTCGTCGACCGGCGCTTGCCGTCACCGCCTTCACTGCCTCGTGGTTCTCTGGCTGTCCTGTCACTAGTTGTTCCTCTTGGCTCCGTGGGGGAAACGCTGCTGTTGTACTTGCCGGAGAGCGCGTTCATCACCTGTGTTTAGAACATGGTACGGGACACGCCGATCCATTCGTTTCCGGTTTGGGCTTAGGTAGGAATGTTCGACCGACAAGCACGATAAATAGCCCGCGAATAGCCCGGCTATGATAGCGATTTGACAATATCATATGTCCATCTGTGGGATTGGTCATCGGTCGGGCAAGACTAGTTATTGTTTAGGTAGCTCTTCACTGCGCACATTGAACGAATACGTAAACAAAACACGTGTGAGCGCCTGCATTTCAAGTCTACAATGCACATAGCAATATACAGCAGTGCTTCAGAGTGTCTTCTCCCCTTGACGTTATAGCGGGGGGGGGCGTCTCACTGACCTCTTCCGACTGGTAGAAGTTAGATTTTCGTTCGGCCGCCCGGGCGTGCTCGCTGCTGACCCTACGACGTGGATCGTCAGCATCCATCAGACCTGCCGCGGCCTCAAACGACTGTTGCGCCTCCCGAAACCTGTCGTAAAAAGTTATGGGTTCGGAAAGGCATGCACCTTAGCACACCGACAGCTCTGAATCGCGTATCTATCAGCCCCCCGAAAAGGAACAACACATGCTATTTTGGGGCAGCAGTTCAAACGGCAAACAACGAGGAAACGCCTCCGCAATTAATGTCGGGTTCTGAGGTCCGACACTCCGCTGAGTACGATTGATTCGCCATGGGGCGCGTGTTACGATAGATGTATTAATACTACTATTAGTATAGCATTTTATTTTGTTAAATTATTTTCTGAATGACGCGGATCTACAACCCAAAATCGTCGGATGGTCATTTTTTTTATCAACATTATGGTTTCGTATACCTAGGCCATGGGTTTGGTCATCGGGTTGCACTTTCACTTTTTTTTTTTTTTTTAAGGGTTTTTTGGTGAGGGATATCGTAGAACTCCTCAAGTGAAGAGCTCCCGAAACATAATGGTGCGACTCTACCGTAGTATGTGTCATGGCAGGAAAAGTATTGTCGCTCGGTCACTCGCGTTCTCACTCATTTTGAAGGAAACTCCGTCGCTAGTACAGTACCACTTCATACCACGAGGCCTCTGTAACACCAGCAACAGCCCCAGGTACTGCAACGTACGAGGTATAGTTCAAACACGCTCTACCTTTTTTACGTGAGAAACCGAGAGACCCTCATCCACAGAAGGACGTCACGATGGCAGAAGGGGATAAACTGGCGGTGAATCAAACAAAGGGTGGGATGAAATACTCACTTGTTGATCGCCGAAGAGGAGTAGAGCAGACCTAGATTGTAGCGCGCCTCTGGAAGTTCTTGGCTCGCGAGCAGCGCCATCTTGTAGTGCCTTTTGGCCTCTTCGATGTGACCTTCGTTAGCTAGGCACAGCTGAGTAGACGAGGGCAGTCAGAGAACAAGGGCAGTGTGGGTCCTATTTGTTGGTGAAGCTTGGTCTACATGTTATGGTCGGGCGAAAGACATCCAACAGGCTCTGTTGTGCGACGATCTCGCACATTATCGCGGTTTATATCGCCTATACCATCACAGCAACGCAGATATATTTCGTGTACTTTCTTCAGTCTTGGACCCGTTTTAATCATACGCTTATACCCTCCCTTCTTCTGTCATTCTACGATAGCCCCCCCAAAACCAGCGATTTTCTTTAACGAACGTTTAATGGCTGCTTGACACGAAGAGGGATGGATGCTGCTTAATATGTTTTCATATATGTTCTTGTTTGCAAAGGGCTATCGAACGATGACGTCGGGGTGGCAAGAGGCACCGTATTTCAGGAGATACCGCCGGGAGCTGGCTTCAAAACCGACGATTTCGTTAAAGAAAAGTTGGGGGGGCTATCGTAGAACGACTCTCTTACCCCAGTATTGTTAAGAAGCATGCCCGTGCGCAGCCGATCCAAGGATTCGTCTTCGCCGCCCGTTGTGCTGCTTGCGGTGGGCATCGTGAAACCGTTGCCGCTTCCGCTGTCTGTCGCAATTCCGCGAAGAACTGTGCATACTTCTTCCATCGTTGAAAACCGATATTCAGGGCGGTCGGCGAGGCACCTGCCACCGCAACCAGGATCGCCGATACGATTATCGCAAGCGACTATCCTTTGTTCGCTAGGTACGTTGTTTTTTGCCAAAATGTGCTCTCTCGGTCCTGTATAAAGTTTCGTGTTTAAAGGGGTCAGAAAACTGCTAGAGGATAGATCCTACGAGTGAGTGTGGAAGGTACGGAATCTCTGCGGAACAGGCAATAAGCTCACGTACCGAGGTGAAAAATCGATGCTCGATTGGGGTCGCAGGACAAGATGTGACTATTCATATCGACCTGTCCCTGACATGACTGGAGAAACGTGCGAAGTATCGATTCCAGAGGGCTCGTCACCCGGTCAGAGCCGTGCCTATGCTCACGCTTTACTTACGTCTTACCTTCGCAGAATACGAGGCAACTGCGGAGGCATCGTCCATCGCTGCAACCCCCCAGCTATGTTCTCCCATAGCTTGTGCGAAAGATCTCCGTCCGTGATAAAAAGCCCGAGCCTCTCCATTATATCTCGCCGGCATGTCGGTATCAATAGCTGACGCCCGTCTATCTTAAATGTGCGGATCTGTTTTGTTTGCCGGATACGTGACGAGAGTGCACGCGGCAAGAACGGGAACGATGGAGAGCAGCAAAGAGGATGTCCGTCATTGACGACGCATCTTGATGGCGAGACGAGTTTGCAGGTATCCTAGGCATTAGTTTGCGCACCTAGGAGGGTGCACACGCTTGTGTTTGTTCGCCAGAACCGCAACAACAGCCCAAGTCATGAATGCTTCTGGTATGTGACAAACCGCGGTCTTGTGATGCATCCGTCACCTGCACAACTACGAGTGACTCGTTAGAACTGTATCCACGTTCTTGGGAACAAACTACTTGGAATCAGTGTTTAATACATTTGGCAGTTCTGAAAGAATGAATACTGTTAAGCAACGAAAAAGGTAAGGGTGGTGCTTACGAGAAGAGACTGAACGAATCTCACCTCTCTCTCAGTGTTCTCGCTCCACAAACCTACATCGCTGAGCCAGGACACTACATCTTCAATCGTCCAGGTGTCAACACCGTTTCGTCTCTGTAGTAGCGCCTCAAGGGCGAGCAAGCCTTCCTGTCATCGCGGAACAGGCAACGCGACCAAGACGACCAAAGGACGGACCGAAACCAAGTCATTTCGGGTTGTAGAACCCCACGTATAGGCCCAAACATTGTCATGGTGTCACCCAAAGGGGACCGAGTATTTTCTTGTGTCACTTGCAACGGACGATTGTCGGGCGCTATCCGGTGTGGCTTCGCGCCGACATGCAACGGCGCTGGGCAGGATACGCTCACCCAATGCCTGAGAATGCTACGTGGGGTGCGTCATACGGTACCGCCGTGGTATCATACCTGACCGCTGTCTTGAGGCCACGCCTCGTCCGAAAACATCTGCAAAACGATCAACGCCCACGCCCAGATATCGCTCGTGCAAGGAGTCACCGTGGGCAGCCCCCTGCCGGCGGGGGCATCTAACGAGGACACGTCCTGTCCCCCGGACCCACGACTATTAACAGAGTCCCGAGGGGGCGATAGGTCACGATCGTGAGCACAGCTTTTCCGTTGACCGGCCGCCCGTGCAGTCCCTCCCTGCTCGTCTGCCACAGGTGTCTTCGTGTTGAGATCGTCGCCACCGCCACTGTTGTCGCCGAAGGGGCTGACAACATCGTCCGTGGAGTTATTGTCTCCTCCATCTCCGACGAAATCAAGGTCATGCCCGCGTTTTTCTTCAGCACTACTCGCGCTGTCAGGCTTAGCGCTTCGCAGGGTGGGCGACGCGGACGATTGTTCTCGGCATTCCTCGGGCGGCGGTGATTGCTTCGATCGCCGCAGCGCTCGGCTGGACACTCGCACGTGAGACCGACTCTCTCTCCGAATTTGCGCTATCTCTGGGCTCTGAAGGAACGACAGGTCAAGACATTTAGTGGACGGTGCGTTTAGCGGGGTATTTGCTGGCGGAAACGTTCGGCTGAAAACGCTAGCGGCACGGTCAATGTGCATACCGTGCTTGCTACCTTGACAAAATACACTACCAAGCCTTCAAAATGGAGGACAAGCGGCGTGCTCGTCTATAGGCGGCAATGGCGCATGCACAATCAAGAATGGCGAGAAATAGTTAGAACCTCATCAGAAAGGCCACTACGGAGAAGAAATCCATGCCGAAGTCATCTTGAGTGAGCCTCCTCGGAACTACATTCGAGACGGGTTGCATATCCCATGAAACCATTCATTAACAGGAAACCTGTATTCACAGGCTAGGAAACTCTCTAGCCATGTGACTGCCGGGCTGCTCTCGCAAAATAGGGTTGGAAGGGCCTGAGGCCCGTGATAAATCCCTAACCCTAACCCTGACCATAACCCTGATCCGATACCAGTGAGGCTTGATACCCGTCGTAAATACACGTCCGGACGGACGATCCCCCCCACCAACAATGTACCCGATGTTGCCACCGAAAGGATCATTATGGAGCTTATCGTAGCAGCGAAAGGCACGTCTGGGTGATACTCAGCTGACATGTCGTCTTGACCACCCCTGACTCCCTAGCCTGTGCGAAGGCTGCTTTTTCAACGCCTATTACCAATCATTGGCCACCGAGAACATTTTTGTAGGGGCTGATCGCGTGAATCATCTCCATGAGAAGCGTTTGCGTGTACCTCAGCTGGATAACCGAACGCCGATCTAGAATCTCTTGCCAACCCTGCGCCAATTCTCTTTGCATCGCCGTTTACAGTTGCACCTTCTGCTTTTTGCTCGCCTGATAGTCCGGTCGTATGGCGTCGCTGAAGGGCGCGGTCAATGGTTCGTCGTCCGAACTTAGAGACATCCGCCGTGAACGCAGACTTTTTCGCTGTGTTGCCGTCGACTTCGTCGTCTTTGACTGCGGCCCTCGAACCGACACAGTGGTCCAGGCGCGGCCTTCGCGGGCATGGGCGTAGTTCGGGCGCAGCAAGGCGTTCCATTGAGGCGTCACGCGCACGTCGTTCGGCGTGATGTCTTGCAGAAGGACCTGTCATGCCGCCACGAAAGAAGGACAACCAGCCGCGGAGCGGATATGGGCATGGTAAAGGCCGTTCTTATCGAACGTATACATACAAAAAAAACACGATTCCGGACAAAAAATATCCCGATTGGTGACATTTTGAAATTCTGAATAAAATTTCAAGCTTTCAAGAATCAAATCACGTTTTTTGTTTAGTCACGAAATCCTGACTTCAATTTTTAAATTGAATTTTTCAAAGCTTTTCTAAATAAGGATTCCTGACAAATATTATGTTCCGTGAAAGTGTTACGTTTTGTTTGTCAGGGTTCCTGACGTTTGTTTTTTGTGTTCGTTAGGAACGACTTTAAGGCGTCCGTCATATCGTCGTTCCGTTCATGAGATATATGTCTCTGTAGTATGACCAAGGCTATTACGCCTACATTGTCTAATACACTGCGCATCGGAACGAACACTCCGGCAGAGGAACCTACTCCGATTGTATAGGTATAGACCTATATATTCTGCGTTCTCTTGACGTAGTATGTTAAATTCATTGGAGAGTTCTTTGCGTTCTAGAAACTAATTGGAGAGTATCTTTGCACTAAGATTAACCTCTGCAGTTTTTTTCTCTTCAAGCGCCCCCTTGGATATACACGAAAGCCAACAAGGGCAGCGGAACACCGACTGCACAAAGTACAGGTCGACACAAACTCACCCCTCTGCAGTGGCAGTGCGAAATCGCTTCTGCGGTTTGCCTTGCGATCGTCAATATTCTGTCAGCTGCGCCCTGTACTCCAAGGTTTTGCTCCTCCGCTATATGGCGGGCAGTAGCGGTTCCGCGGTACAGACTACCGCACAGTGCTTCCTGCAGCGTCATGCAGTCGCTTGGAATGTTTGTCGCCACTAGCACAAGCTCGCCCGACCCCCACGTAAAGTCACGCAAAGCTCCCGATAGCCCGGTGTGAAATCCTACCATGGCTGCACGCCCAGCCGCCCTTAATGTCGGGATGTATTCGCCGCCGCGCATATAGGTCGACCCGATGAAAGTCCGAGAAGGCTCCGATGGCTGACAAGATAGATCGTTTTGGATGCGCCCGGAAAAAATGTTCGGTCCCTCGCCGGTGTTCCTACCTACGCCAACGGTGTTCAGCTCTTCGTCGGCAATGAGCGCGGAGACTGCGGAGGGTCGACTTCTTGCTGTTGTCGCCGCGGCCGTGGAGGCAGCCAACGCGGCCAACCGGCTATCTTGTTCGAACCCCGCGCGGACAACGTGGTACGACGACCAGCCGGGTTTGATGCCATCTTCTGAGTTTTGCCCCGTCGTCGCCGTGTACGCTTCCCCTCGGAAGCACAGACTCGCCTGCTCTCCTGACAAGAAACTACTTATGGCGTAGGTCCCACCACCGCCATCCCCGCGGTCAAGGCTAGAAGGGTAGCAGCGCAGCGGGTCTGTCGTTTTCACGGGGGTGGATCCGTCTTTTCCACACGAAATTTGGTCTCCGATCGAAAATTTCCGGACCTGAAGGGGAGGCGGAGGAAGTGGGAGGCCATAATCTAGTTTAAGCGACCAGTCGAAAGTTTCTCCGACGCACTGACCGGGTTTTCACCCCAAGTATATATACGGTGTGGTCTATTTAGGCAACACTCTGTCGCTGTTACTGTAGCTACGCCGAGTTCCAGAGGAGCGCAACATGTTAGAATTACTGCGTGCATGGCAGAAGCAGTGGGTGAGGTGCACGAAATGTTCTCGGCTGTGCGGGAAAACGGAAACAGGTTGCGTTGCGGGCGAATAACCGTTCTTGCCGCCAGCTGTAACAGCTCTTGCCACGAACATTGGGGAGTGTTTTCATCACGGGCGTTCTCGGGTTGTCGAGAAGGTACTGCCGGAGCAACACCAACTTCCGGTGCTCTGTTTACCGCCAAGTAGTAAGGCTCTCTATCAATGCCATGAAGATGGCAAGCGAAGGAGAGGCAGAGAGGGTATTAGGCAAAGGCCGCATTAAAAAAATGGAGACACCCACACTTCGACCCACACTCCGCGCTTTTTGAAGCGAAATACCCCCAAAGGCGCTTCCCATCCCCACAGGATTCAGAGTGCAAGACGACGCGTTGATTACATATTTGCCATACTGTAGAGGAACCACCAATATCGGCTTGTGATTTAGAATATCGCTTTAAGGGCCAAGATCAACGCGCCCTCTAAATACCTCCAGCCTCACCTCAGAAGGAAGCCCCCCATCTCCTATGATTTTGTCCCCGAGAACCATGGCCCCGGCGTCCACTGTACCCCTTCCAGCACCCATAGCTTCTAAGGCTCTTACAGAGCCTCTTCCGGTGCGGTATTCCTTGAGTTTCTCAAGGGCGTACGTTTGAGGAGAGGAAGCGTATTCCAGTGCCTGGCGGTGGGAGCTGTAGCGTAGAGATGTGTCCGGAGCGTCCAACTTCGATATCCTCACTGCTTGCAACATGCCCGTCGTTTTGTTCTCCGATGGCATTGGCAAACCCTGAATAAGAAATGGCGACAGCGCAATGGCCCGGCCGGCGGGAGTTCGAGTGAGAAACGACCAGCGCACGCCAAGCTAAAAGGTACCTTCACCGTGGGGAAGTTCGGAAATTAAATTGTGAGTTAGCATATCTACACCCCGGAAGTATATATTTGACAACCCGGAAGTATATATTTGACGACCCGGAAGTATATATCTTATGTAGTAAAAAATCCCGATGGCGCGGGGAATAATATGGTTTTCACTTTGAGTTTTATTGAAACCTTTCGTTGGCCTCCTGCATTGTGTTTCCCTCCACACATAATCTCCCATGGGTCAGGTCGGATACCCCCACCGGCTACAAGGTCCAAGCACCTGCTGTGTTCCCTCCTTCGAGTCCTGGCGCGTGCTGGGCTTCGCCAAAGTTTTGCGTGCTTCACTTTCGCGCCGCATGCGAAGCTGATATCTATCTTCCGCGTCCTCCTCGTCCAGTAGAGCTGCCTCGAGCAGGTCTTCTCGCGCGCCGGCCTCGTCCCCCGTGACACACTTGGCTAGGCCGAGCGTGTGGCGATACTTGGCGTTTTCTGGGTCTATCGACACCGCCTCCTTAAGGTGTGGCAGAGCCTCTTCGATCTAGCCATACGCGGGACGGGATGAGTCGTGATGAGTATCATATATAGCTTGGTGGCAATCGAACTAAAAGGCGAACTACTGTACATCCAAACTCTTTTGGATGAAACTGCAGTAGCTTCGACCTTCTAAACTACCGGTAACACGCACCTTGAGGCCCTCTGTACGCCAGCAGACTGTTACGCTACAGCTTTTATACGTTCGTACATTATCTTTCGCCGTATATGTGAATCGGGTCAACGTTACGTTTACGACTAAGACTGCGGTAGGGGAGGCCCCTCATTTTCGCTACCGAATTTTTACCGAATTTTTACCCACTCGTGCGAGGGTTCTCTACTTCATTCAAAAAAGGGACGTAACAAATATTTTTGGGCGGAGCAGCGTAAACGAAAATGATTCCATGGCGGCGGTGCATATCATGAAACCGAAAAAAAAAAAAAGAACACCTATCATAAGACTTGCATTGAAATAGGGAAGCCACTATTATGGCGGGAAGCCACTATTATGGCGCGAGCCGTGAGTGTGACCCCCCTACCATAAGCATTGGTCTTGACCACCCCACATGCCGCTCGGCTTATCCCTCCACCCCACCTCGCCAGCCTCGAGCAAAGCTTCCCCCAGGTACCAGCGGAAGAGAGCCATGCTCGGAGACCCTTGATCGGCTTTGCTCTCTTCCAACACTCTAACGCCCTCCCGGTACTCTTGCAAGGCCTGCCCTCGTCGGCCCTCGCCCTTCAAGAATAGCGCTTTTCCCAACCACATATGAAGACGCCCTAACTGCGCGGGATAACGTAGCACGTTTCGATGCGGGGTGCGGGGGTGTTTCAACGGCACTGAGAAGGATTTTTTTAGGGGGTCTTGCTATTTTGTGCATTGAAGATTTGGTTTTGGTTGGCGCTTGTCGTAGAGTTTTATTTTATTTTATAGTATTTACGGGGGAAGATAGTAATCAGGACCAAATCGGGTCATAAACATAATAGGGGAAATTCTGTTTTTTGGCGTCCATAGTGGGTCCTGATTCCTTTTTTTAGTGTGTTGCTCATCCCATCTACAATAAGGATCCCCCGATAAGGCGGTCTGAGTAAGGAGATGTCCCGATATAAGGCGGTCAAAATTTATTGGCGCGACTGGGGAATTGCAGTCATAACGTGGAGTGAATAAGGCGGCTTCCCCTAATGAGGCGGTCATACTGCTCTGGCACACCGCCGCCTTACTGAGGGAACCCTACTGTATTATCTTCGAACGTTTTATTTCTTCTTCTCCCTCCCTAGACGTAACCCAGACCCGGGGTCACTAAGCAGGCTCTTCTCTCACCTCCCACTCCCCACTACGGTAGTACGCGCCTTCGTTTCTATCGCGAGAAGGGTACAGTATTTTCTTCCCTCGTCGACTCGCATCAAATTGCGCCTATTTACTCACGCTGCTGGCGCTCTCAGCACTTAGTTCCTTTTATTTTTTTGTTTTTGCAAATAAGCTAAAAAAGGCAAACTCACGTGGGATTTGGACTCCACAATCAACTCTATTACGGGGGAACGTAGTAAATAGGACCTACGGTATACACAAAAACCTATATATTTGTCTATTTTTACTACCAATATTTGGTCCAATTAACTACGTTCCCCCGTAAATAGTAGCGTTCGAGGGTAACCACTAGACCACCGGAGCGATAGTTTTGTTTCAAAACCAGCGAATTCAATACTTGTTACGATACTGGTGGGTCCTACCGACGGATGGACGTTTAAGACCGAATGCAAAGGGGAGGGAAGTGACGATAAACTTTCGAGGCTGCAAGCATCTCACGTGCACAGCTCTGCGAGTATAACGGAGCACACGAGCGGAACGACACTTCCCCCTGCCGATTGATAGGCCTACAATATTAGGCTAGTCTACTGTATCGTTTGATGCTCACGCTGCACGTTGTCGGATGGCAAGAGTAACATAACAACAACACCAATATCATAAACAATAACACAGAAACGTCGAGCAATACCCCAGAACATAGACCAAAGTAAAGTTCTGCTGTGATGAAGTGATTTTCGTAAGGCTGATCCGAAGAACCAAGCGGCAGGGAGCAAGGAAAAGCGAAGACGGTCGGAATCGTGTGAGAGCTGTGAGATGGTGTGCATGGCGCACGCGCGCAGTTCGTCCATTACGAAATGCACAACGTTAAACGGTGTAGCCTTCGAGATTAACTCAGCCCTGACTAAAGGGCGGGCTGCAACGCCGATGACTAACTATCAAACAACACAGGGGGGATCAAGATTAAACCCTCGCGGGTAGCATCACACGATCCCGAAGAGACATTCCCTTAGTTGGTCCTCGCTTCTGAAGCTGCCATTGCTTCCAAGGCATTCATCGCAACAGCTCTTTTTCACCAGCAGCTAAACCCACCCTCAACTGTTTTGCCTTCGATCCAACACTAGCTGTTAGCACCGGAAGATGAAACGCCGGTAAAGCCTCCCCTTCTCGCCACCCCTCCTAGTCACCTTGGCGTGGTTCTCCTCGGTCTCCACGTAGGCTGGCCTTTTTTCGCATAGGGAGGAACTTGAGGGTGCATCAGAGCTCGGGAGCGGCACGACCACAAGATCTTTCTCGAGCAACCTTCCTAGGGCTTGGGAAAGTCGCGCCGCTACAGCCTGGTGTGGAAGAAAGCAAGGGCCACAGCGAGGGCATATACGCAGTGATTTTAGAGTTAAATGAAAAGGGAACAAGTCAATGCTGTAGTTATTTCGGGGGTGGAAGCGACCACAGCTCGTCAAGGGCATACAACTCCGGTGGCACTCCGGTACTGCGACAAAGGTCTTGTGAGATATCAGTAAAACAAGCGAAACAGCCGCATGCCCGTCGCATAACTGGGTGCAAAGATAAACATCACGTGATGAGTTTTTCGTATCGTTTTTTTTTCTTTCAGGTTTCGGTGAAATAGCGTATCTTTTCCTCCGTTGGATTTTTTTTTACTACCTGTCGTTTTGGAAGTGGGTTACTCGTTTTTTATTCATTTCTTCTCCGTTTAAAACGACACAAGCGGCTCAATTATACAAATTCGAAGGAAATGAGATCGGTCACCTCCATCGACACTGGCCTGTCTCTTGCTTCCCGCTCAAACATCTCCCGCAAGAGCTCCAGCACTTCTTCGGGCATATCCACCCGGAGTTTGTTTCGTCTCCTCTTGCCAAGATCAATCCCACCAGCCCCGTGCTCCCCGCCAGCTCGCAACCGCGCCCCCGCTTTGGCCTCAACACGAACGTCTTTGTGGTCACAACCAGTACTGGTAGTGCATTCGCCCTGCCACACTTCGTCCGCACGAGGAAAGTCTCTGCTATTTTCCACCAGGTATTCGAGCAGGTCGCTCGCATTCTCGCCCCGACCCCCCCGCAGGGCCGCCAGGCCGCCCGCATACATTTCAAGGATGAGGACTCCTGCCGCCCACATATCGCTGCGGTGGGTGTAGGGTGGCTGCCCGTCGACCCCGTTGTCTCTCGCTTGTGGTGCGGTGGAGTGCTGAGAGAGGCGGAAAAATGGTTGGAAGTGGGAGTTTTATGGTCATTAGAAGGCCGCGGGAGAGGCTTTTACCGCCAATTAAACTTGGACTTGTGGTTGTTGCGGATTGTGGGAGGGCAAGGTTACCCTCGAACTGTAAAACGATAAAAGCCAGTGCCGTACGTACAGATTGGGAGTTTTCCCCCTCCCGTGAGCGAAGGCGAAAGCGCGGTCTGTATCATAGGTGGTAGTCGAAAAACGGTTTTAGAAGCTGCAGTATCATTGTCATTGCTCTCACCAAGCGTGCATGAACCAACAAACCTGAGCGACTCCGCTTTGCGAACGCCGGGTCCCGGCTTGCGACCTCAACAAGCTCGCCCTCCTTTCCATGAGGATGCTGACCTCAGGAGACTGGTATCTCGGTGTGAGCCCTTTCAGGGTGCCAAACAGGACGCAATTCTGACCAGGCACGGCCGTTCCGATGTCCGTTCCCCGCTGCTCCACCTTTTCGGCTGTCGGCACCGCGGCGTTTGTCTCCCCATCAAGTCCACCGGTAGTACAGTCCGCGAGGAGTCGGGGTCTCTCTTCGTCTGGCGCACAACCAAGGTGACATTTATCGACTTCAACATCCGCGTCTTGACACACAGTTTGCACTTGGCCGGCGGACACCAGGCCAAACTCGGCCGTGTCCGTTTGGCTTCCTCCGACCTCGTCCCTCTGCTGCGCGTCGTTGCGCTCTCGCTTGGAAGGATGATCACCGCTCGAGTTGGCGCTTTCCTTAGAACAAGGGCCACCCCTCGAGTTGGTGGTGTTTTCAGTTTTGTGACCGACGTCAGGAATCAACACGGTCGAACCCAACGGCCTGCGAGAATTTTCCCGAAAAGCGTTGTCCACTAAGGAGGCAGGGTGGTTGATTGATACGGCAGAGGCCTCCTCCCCCTCTGTGGGCCTGCCCCCCACCCGCTCTGTTTCGAGCCTGCCAGCATTGGTGGCCGGAACCAACGTCTCCCCCCCAAACGGTGGCGAAGCGTCCGGAAAAGCATCAGCACACACCGCCGGTCGCTGCGGTGGCGGTGGCGGTGGACCAAAATGGCCAACGTTTGCGAACCCGAAATCCGTGATGAGCATCTGTCCGTCGTCGCTCACCATTACGTTTGCCGACTTGATGTCCTGGGGGTGTACAAATGGTTGCAATCGGTTTAACGTTGTGAGTTGGTGGCTGACTGTAAGCCGCCGCCTAGTTGTTATACTAGATATTAGACTACCAGGTAGTTACGGTTAGTTATTAGACTACCGGTAGTTATTAGTTATTGTACGAAGTACTATTACGGGGGACTACAGTAAATAAGACCTACGGTACACTCAAAAACCTATATATTGCCCTACTTTTACTAAACAATATTTGGTCCTATTTACTATGGTCCCCCGTAATAGTTATTAGTTATTACACTATTATTAGTTGTTCGGCATCATACAAGTTATTAGTTTTTGGACTAGTCAATACTACGAAGTAGTTATTAGACTATTACTAGTTATTAGTTTATTTGACTATAGTTATTTGACTATAGTAATTGGACTATAGTTATTAGACAATAGTCATTGGACTATAGTTACGTATTAGACTAGTTATTAGACTACAGTAGTTAGACTAGTTAGGCGCGTGTTACGATAGAAGTATTAATACTACTATTATTACGGGGGAACGCAGTTAATAGGACCTACGGTAGACACAGAAATCTATATACATTTCTTATGTTTTACTATTAGGGGGGAACGTAGTTAATAGGACCTACGGTAGACACAAAAATCTATATGTATTTTTTTTTTTTACTATTACGGGGGAACGTAGTTAATAGGACCTACGGTAGACACAAAAACCTATATGTTTATCTATTTTTACTACGAATATTTGGTCCTAATTACTATGGTCCCCCGTAATAGTTGGCTAGGTTATTGCGGCTGGTTCCGTCCGATATTTTGCGCGGAGTTCTGCGTCTGTGTATCTAACTGACGCGCTTGTGGCTCGACGTACGATGGTTACTACCGTATATGACATACTGTAGTATACCACACCCCCTCGAACGAATTTCAACGCCGGTTTGCTCGACAACCGGTCGAGCGCAAACCCTGAGCGACCCGTCTATGGAAAGATCTCGACGAGGCGTTCCGAAAACTACCTTGTTCGTTGTCTGTGCCCCCCTGGTTGTGGAGAAAATTGGCTCTGAAATCCATCCCAGGGGGTGTGATATACACTGTCA
>JBBMKB010139609.1:0-19007 GCA_037833945.1 Alaria marginata
CCCCGCCTCCTCTCGCCCCCCAACCCCCCCAGAATCGACGCTATTTCCGGTGGGTGAGGGTAAGCAACCGCCGCTGTTTCCACCGTCGGTGCCTCCGTCTCGAGACGCCGCCGTCAGGGATGCCCGCTCTTCCTCCGGCTGACAGCGTAGGGCCCGATCGACCTCCCTGCGGAAAGCGTCCAGCAGCAGCCCTGTCGCGTTCGGCCAAGGGCACCGCTCGATCAGGCGTTTTATGACGCGGAAGCGGCTGCCCTGGCCCGTCGCGGTCAGGAACGACAACATCGCGGCGTGGCCCCTCGCGCGAAGGCTGGGCAGCGGACAGGACACCATGACGTCCACTAAGACTTGCAGGAAGCCGGCCAGGTCGAAGTAGTAGGGGTCGAAGGTGCGCCGCTGACGAAGCCTCCCCTTGCTAGCTCCGCGGCAGGTCCCCTGTTTGCACGATGAGAGCGCACGGGGAGATCGGCAACAGGTTGGACGGAGCACACTGATATTCCGTGCATATACTTAATACTTCGAAGTATACGTGCATCTACTGCAAGTTTTTTTACCTTTTCGGTGCCGGAATTTCAAGGGCAAGGCGAAGGAACCGCAGCACATAAAGGAGATGTGATTTCGGGCATAATACAAACCTGGTTTTATCGACGGTGCCATCTCACGACGGAGCAGTGGCCTCGGTCTACTATTGAATAACCAGGCGGGCGCCCCACCGTTTCTTCCAGTACGGTGCATCTGCCAACTTCTGTACTGCACATTTCGTGCTGCACGTCAAGGGGGGGATATCACCCGGGCGATCAAGCAGAAGGAGACATACAAAGCAAACAAGCGCCGATTTAAGGTACAACTCCAGTGGAAACGGTTGCACTCCCGTAGATGCAGCACAAACCACAGGGAAGCGACCTTCTCAAGGCTGTTTCAGAGTATCTACACAACCGAACACCCACCCACTCACGCAAGCCACGAACCCTGTACCATGAGAACATACCACAGCAAACTTCAATCGGTCGCATAAAACACAACCGACTACGCGTACAGCAAGAGAGAGTCAAGTAAAAACCTTGTGACACATGAAAATCGTCTCTAGCCGTACTCCACCAACAACCGCCTGCCCACGCCTTCTCTCGGGCCACCTATTCGCCAACGAACTCGCCGTTGCGTAGATTAAAAAAAGAGAGCGCATATTAGCCCCTCCCCAGAAACATTTTCGTTCAGATCCGAGCAAAAAAAAGGTTTCGCTTATCTGTATAACACAGGCTCAAAAAAAAAATCGTGTCACCTCATGTCCCTCCTCGAATAGGTCTTTGTCGCCCCCACCGATCCACGCGCCGTCGATTTCGCCGCCTTCCTCCTCCCACTTGAAGGCGAAGTCGCCTGTCTCGTCAGGAAACGTCCCCAGGCGCTCCCCCACAAAGCACGCCAGCTCCAACCCTTTCCTGGCGACGCGCTTGGAACTGCTGCGCATCAGCACCTACGCTCCGCGAGAATAACAACAACGAAGCAAGCAGGTCGAAGAAAGGAGAATAGATATGTCGACGGTTATAGTCGCGGGAAAAACTGTCAGCATGGGGTAGTAAGGTCGGTAGGTGGGGGTAAAGACGGAGCTAGAGGCGGTTGACATACGTGGGGTTGAGGCGGCACCCTGTATATTCCCTTGCTTCCGTCCTACGCTACTTGTTTCGAGCACTGAGCACACGGTCCGGTCCGACCCCTTCCCCCGTGGAGGGACAGGGGGACCAGTAAACAGCAGGCCTAACGCCTCTGCTGTGCGGGGCCTACGACAACCCGTGTGTGCCTCCTTTATGCATCCTCCACCCAATACGCCCTACACGTTCAAGTATATATTCTAAAACCTTGAAAAAAGAACAGCTGGATTCAAGGAAAGGAAAGTAGTAACAATATTGTTTAGGGTGTGAAATACTTCACGTCTTTCCACACCCGAGGGAGACGATATGGAAAAGCCCTGAACGGAAAAACATATCGGATGGAGCGAAGGAGGGGGTCTTCGCCAAACCGCACCTAACCGCATCGCCAACTACGACCAATCATGACAAATCACCCCAAGAACGGGGCGGTAAGAGACCTCTCCTGTCCGATTCTCGAACACTTGACCAGCCGGGGAGAGAGGCAAGACGCCTGCAGTATACCGACCACCGGTGAAAACTGTGAGTTCGGTCACAAAGCTTCAGGCGACCGAAGTCACGCCACCCGTTGCACGCAAGGAAGTACTAGATTTTTACGACGGATTGTCCCAAAATTGCTTGCAGTCTTGCGCAGACTGGTAGCTCTCGAATCCGGCGCCACCGAGCAACAGGCCTCATTCTCACCTCCGCGTGCGGCAAGAACAGCCTACGCTCCATTCGTCTCGACCATACCAGGGGAAGCCATCTTTCCCGCAGCCTCGGCTCGCACGCGACCTGGCGAAAGGAACATCAACATTTTAACGTTATCACCCTGTCGGTCGCAATGCCAAAAATCACAGTGTGCCACATACGAAATAGCACAATGCGCTACATGTGAAAGAGTACAACGCGCTATACTATACTTCGAGTATATAGCAGCTCGGCATCGGCACGGAGCGTCACTGGTAGCATCGCATCCGGACGATGCGGTGAGTAGAATCGGCCGTGTATTCGATACGCAGCGGGATCGACAACGGGTCGCCCCCAACGCTCTGCTAACTGAAACGGAGATTACGACACCCCACCCTTCAGGCGGCGGGTGTTCGCAGCACCAACGTAGACTATCCGCCTTCCATCCCCCGCGCCCCCCACCCAACTTTCTACTCCAAGAGACTGCCGAGCAACGACAAGAATTCGGTCATCCCTTTAACCCATTGACTACCGCAAAACCCAACACTATTTCCAAGTAGTTTGTTCCACAAAACGTGGGTACAGTTCTAAAGGGGTCAAGCCTCACCAAGTACGCGAGCGATGACACCCCTTGAAGGGTCCACGGTGACGAGCCCGAAACAGCCAACTCTGCGAGCCCAGTCAGCCCACCACGACCACCGCTAGGTGCCGACTCCTCCGACCCCTCCCCTCCATCGCCCTCTCTCCTCGCCTGGACCCGATCGTTGAACGACAAGCGGTAGCCGTGGAGCAGGATAAGTGGCAGGTCGACGACAGGGCTTCCCATGACGAGTCCCACCAAACGCTCCTCCGCCTCCGCTAGCTTCATCATGAAGGCGGGATTGTCGGATTCCAAGGCTTCCGCAGGCGACGCAACAGCAGCAGCAGCAGCAGCAGCAGCAGCAGCAGCAGGTGCAGGGGTGGCGGCACTCGCCGACGCCTCCGCAGAAATCTCTAGCGCCGACAGAGCGAACCCAGTGTATGCCGCAACTGCGAGATCGGACGCGGCCGCGTTCCCAGGGCCGGGGTACGCACTCCGCTCGCCCTCCCCCGACTGATTATCCGGGTCTGCTGCCGCTGCTGCCGAGGCCACAGCTGCACTGTCACGCGCTAGCGCCCCCTCCGCACACGCTTGCTCGAGCAAGGGAGCGACAAATTCAACGGCAGTCTCGGCAGCGGAAGCAGCCGCTTCGTACACCGCTGGGGAGGGGTTATCCTCCTCCACCGCTGGGGGCTGCTGTACGGTCATCCCGTGTGCATGGTTGCCCTCACACGACGAGGAGCTGTCCTGCCCTTCGTCGTCGCTGCTCATCTCCGCCGATGGGTTGTCACCGCGGGCTTGACCGGGGTCGGCGCTGACGGCATTAGCGGCCAGGCGTTTGGTGGCTTCGATAACTGATGGTATGGCCGTGTCGAGGAACTTTGCCCTCTGGAGGGGCGGCATGCGCTGCGTGCTGCGTCGAAGCGTGGTCAGGACGGCTCGAACTGCCCTGGCATCGGTTTCACGCGCCCAAAGTAGGTACAACAGTCAGTTTTTGTTGTGCAGCAGACATACAGCAGACAACTTGTAATATGTAATGTGCGCACATACTCTGTTCAAAACGCATTGGCGAAATGCATTATTTGTGCCCACGATTTATTATTTATTTAGCCCTTGACCAGCAACCAGGAACTAACCTGTCGCCGCTGTAGGCGGGGAGGTGTGCGAGAGCCATGACGTGAAGCTCCTTCGGACTGAAAATCTCCGCCATTTCCAGCACAAGCCTTTCGGAAAGGGCAGCGACCTCCTCCGCTTTCGGTATCTCCGCCGTAATTCTCCCGCTTCCGCTGCTGCCGCCGTCGGTATTACCATCACACTTATCGGTGTGGCTGCCGTCGCCGCCCTCGCCGTGGGGTGACGGCGAGGACGCTGCACCGCCATGTGTGCTGCTTGAGCTAGGGAGCATCGACTCGTCCAGGCAAGCCATGACGCCTTCAAAGAGTTCCCAGGAGACGGGGTCGAGAGCTTTCACGACGACAGCCCGGGTGTCCGCGCCTGAGATACGGCACGAGGGCGGCGGGGGACGACACGACCGGGCAGGCGGTGTCACCAGTCGCCAGATCAACGATTTTTGTGTGAGTGCGAGGCATGGCAATTGCTCATATACCAGGTATGTACCTGGTACTGCTTGTTGGCGAGGCTCACTTCGTTTTCGAGCGATTATCGCGTGCCTTCCGCACACTGAAGAAGAGCCTCTATACACGAGACGCAAGTATGCGCAGAGAGCGGCAGCTGCCATCGTCCTCGGTACGAGAGAGTCGCGTGGTATTCGTACAGCAGTCGCACAAGGGGCCCTCGTAATATTATGACAGCAGCCGTATACACGAGTACTGGCCGCCGTGTACTGCACTCTTGTACGTTCTCTGTGCGAAACTTGTTTCGACGCAAACTGCAACTTCGATCGCGCGTCGATGCTTTTGCGCCATACTCAGAACTCAGAACTCAGGACTCCCATTTCGCCGCCGGGTACACGGTTATGATACAACAGAGCACCCTTCCATGTTTATTACCGGGTACCGCATCCGGGTATATACAGCAGCAGTACGAGTACTCATCCAGAGAGGGCATCGCGCGAAACACACGAGAATATGATGGTGTGCATGACCGCATGACCCCGATGTACAGCACGTACCTGGTATCAGATACCAGCTTTATGTCACAAGTATCGAGGTTGGATTGAATATACTTTTTTCACCATAACTCGTTGCTGCTGGCCTCGGTTGGGGTTTCTCAATACATATGATATGAATACGTGAATCTGGGCACAACAACGCAAACCCTGTTCATCTGGTGAATATGGGGCACAATACACCAGATTGGGTAGGCAACACACTGACGTTGCAGTGCTGCTACACGGTTCGGCGTAGACGCCAGGTCCACCTGTACATGTCAAATGGTCGGCACGCCCTTGACCACTCCGCTTACCGTCGCAAAGCAAACCCAGCAGGCCCCGTAGAGTTTCGAGACGGCGCCGCCCCTGCAGATCCCGCTCTAGCAGAGCAGCCAGATTTTCGCGCGAGATTCCATTTGCAGCATCCGGAGCGGTCCCAGCCCCGTCTCGGCGACCGAGCACCAGTAGTTGCAACGCACTCACGGCCGTCGTGCCCGTTGGGTCATTGTCCGCCATAAGCAACTATCGGGGCGTAGGCGTGACAGCAGCGGTACTGGAACAAGCAGAACAAGTGCTCGTGAATATCTTCAACAAAACATCAAACGAACACCACAAAATTCAACCAACGAAAACAAAGCAGTAGTGACCGAAACCTCCTAATCTAGTTGACGGTTCTAGAGACGATATACTCCGTTGCAAATTGAGGGCTTGGTGGTGAGGGGCCAGGAAGTTCCAGAGCGCGCCCTATAACGCTCTCCAGCAGCAGTGTCTGTGATCTGCGATCTGTGATCGTGTGCATGGTGATGATCCGTGATCTCCGATTTTCGCGTTGGGAGTTCACTAGATAATGTGGCTTTTCTACAGGATTCACGGGGAAACAAGCTATGTCGATCACCGCCCCAACAGCGTGTGTGTGCGTGTCGTGTGCACGTAGCAAAACAGTGAGGCCATCATGCGTAAGTGTCATGGTAGCATATTCCTGGTGATTGTGCAGGCGTGGATCGTCCCGTGTCACGGATTCGCATACACACCGCACTCTGTCGGCACTTCGGCTCTAGCCTCCAGTCCCACGGGACGTCATGCGTCCTTCGCCGCTCCTCTGCCCTGTCCGCCCACTGCTGGCGACCGAGCGGCTCTCTCCAGCCTCAGCATGAGCGACCAAGGGGGGGGGGGATTTGATGCTTTCGAGGATGAGGTGTGTACAGCACACGGCGTTTTGTACGGTGGCAGCAGAACGTTTGCAACGGCGTCTGGTGTGTGTTGCTACTGCGTTGATTGCAAGTTGAACGGCGACACGGCGACACATACATTCTGCAGCTGTCGGCTACTGCTGCTGTCTGCTCTTTACCGCAAGCTGCTCTTACCGCAAGCTTACCGCAAGCAGGAGTGTGTGCATTTTGAAGGCTTTCGATTGCCTCATGCTGGTTGCACGTTTGCCTTCAAGCTGTGTAACGTTTCAGACGTGTGTTGGCTGGTCATTGTCATTCACGGACATTCACGAAGCACAAGGTAGACCAGGGAAACGAAACCGCAAGGAGGACCTCAAACACCGAAACCCCTCTGAGTATCATTTAATCTAAGCTGCTCTACCGCTGCTTTAGTCAAAAGCCAGTCTCTCATGAAACCTCGCCGGTACAAACGCGAGTTCAATCGCACTATGATTCCACACAGCTGTACATATCTTACCATATCTTACCATATCTTACCATATCGTACCGTCATACTGGTATGTACGAACTCGCATTGATGACGGACCTACGGTGCTGTTCACACTCGTGTACGTCGTAATGATACCAGGTAGTAAGTAAACCGACACACCAATGCTCATCTACGATGCTGAAGGATGGCGGGGGAATGACACCACGTTCATCGATTTGCGATCGGAGACTTGAGATTGGACGAATATTCTTCAGCCAGTTGACCACGCGGCGGCCGCAGTCGTTCGCGTTTGTTACTGTACAACTCCAGGAGAAAAAATAACTCTATGCTTTACCTGTATAGTCTAGAGTCTACAGTAGTAGACTGAGTCTCGTAGAGTCTAAACAGTAGTAGTAGACTGCTTGTTCATGTCCATACCAGGTATTTATACCAGTAATCTGTCACTGTACAACACCACTGACTGCTTTCTGCTGCTCTTCTCATGACACCCCCCCTGCTCACTCCCTGCCTTGCTGACGTTGTGCCACGACGGGGTGTTGTTGTTGCTACTGCTACCGCTGCCGCCGCTACCGCTACTGCATTACCACGACTGCAGGACCAGCGCTCGCAGTTTGGGGCGAAATCTGGCGACGACATTGAAGCGGGCGCCCCCGAACCCTTTCGCGAAGAACACTCTTCCGGTGGCAGCAGGTTTAGCGAACTGCTCGCCCGAGCGAAGGGCGAGGTCAAGCCCCCCGCTCCCGTAACTCCGCGCCGCGAAGCCCCGCCGCAGGGGGGACCAAACTACGACAACGACGAAGAGTGGGCAGAACGAGTAATTGGCTCCCCTGACTTGCCGCAACCGCCTCTCAGGAACGAGATGCCCGGTATGCAACTATCTCCGGAGTTGGATCAGGTGGGACCGGAGGGGCGCGACGGCGGTGGCGGTGGCGGTGGTGAGAGCCGTTTTCAACGGATGATGAGCCAGGCACAGGCCAACGAGCAGCGTCAGGTGGCTGGCGTTGCGCCGAGGACGAGCCCCCGGTCTCAGGAAGGGGAGCCGCCCCCGCCGCCCATGAGCCAGGGGGAGAAGGACCGGGCGTTGAGGGCGGCCGTGGATAGGCAACAGAAGCTCATGGCTAAGGCGAGGGGCATCGATTTGGACGACCCGTCGTTGGACGGCCCCGGGCTGGCGAAGAAGAGGGCGCTGAGTCGTTTGGAGGCGGAATCAAGGTGGGCGTTTTACCCGAGCTGCTTGTATATGGCGGCTGGTGGAATGTTTTTGTTTGCGATCGAGTATAGAGAAGCTGCTTGGCTTGGGTTGTTTGGGCACTTGAGCTGTTACTGAGAAAGGCAGATGCGGGGGTGGGAGTTACCATCGGAGTTTATGCCTTCTGAACATGCCGGTTCAATGCTGCAATACACCTATCTTGAAGTATTGCTTTGCGCCAGTGTCAACATTTGCGCTTCGGCGGGTTCGTGTGATAGTGGGGAACCAGTGATGTGAACGCCTTCCTCAGCAACGCGCCTTCGGGCTTAAACCTCGTTTATAGCATTTCGTCGTTTCTCTTTCATTACAACACCGCTTCCTCGCCCGCCTTTCGGCCACGACTCTTACCCACCGGGCTGGTATGCGAGAATGCTGTACATTCAAGGATTCCAGCGAATAAATAATTAAAACCAAGTGCGCCGTGTGGTCCTGCATTCACGGGCAGCATTCTCCAACGTGGCGCTTGTATTTTCCCTACATATTAGCCTTCCCAGTGACTCCTCTTTCATCGGAACCTATCGCTCCACACCCGTACTTCGCTAGGTACCGCACGAACACCGGCCTTGCTGGTACCCCCTCTCCTGCAACAACACTAACACTGCGTCATTGATCCCTTGCCCTGTCGAACTGACCGACCTGGATACCCAGCGCCGGTGGGTATATTCCGAGCTCGAGCGCCGCAGATGACTACATGGCTCAACTGAAGTCTGATTCCCGGAAAAAAGTCAACGAACAAGACGCAAGGCTGAGCGGACGCGAGATTCCGGCTATGTCGGACGAGGTGTGCACCCTTGTGGAACTGAATGATTTACGTGACCTATATATGACTACTTGTTTTGTCCAATTCGCGGGCTGTGGTGTCGACGATGGCGGTGTTAAACGTCGTCGAGTTGGCTTCGCGAGACCTTCAAAACTTACTGTAGTGCAGGCCCGAGCGGTTATGCAGTTCTTGTTGTTTTTCTTTCATCTGACGATTTTGCGACTTGCGAAACCTCACCAAGCTCGTGCCAGGCGGCTACCTTCCTCGGGTCCATCGTTCCTCAACCGCGCATCTCTTTACCAAGTCTTTGCTCCCAAACCGTTTCCCCCGATTAATTGCCCGACCTTTCCCGGCCGCAGTTCGACGACGATTTCGTCGCAGAGGCCTTACCGCAGAAGCGCACAAGCTCCACTTTCAGCATCACCAACAAGGCGGACGCCTACATGGCTTCCCTGAAGGGGATCAAAATCGACCTCCCCGAAAGCTCGCAACCGGCCCAACCTTCTACTGCGCGAATAATGCCACCACAGGTGCTGCAGCCGCCCCCCAAGCCTCCGCTAGGCCCTAGTATGAGCTACGCGGAGAAGCTCAAGCTGGCCAAGAAAGGAAGCGTTGCTCCACAAGCTGCGGCTGCTGCTCCACAAGCTGCTGCTGCTGCTCCTGCTGTTCCTGTTGCACCTGCTGCTCCCGTTGCCCCTGCTACACCTGCGGCCAGTCTTGAGTCCGAGACACCGCCGGCACCTACCCTGAGCTACTCGGAGAGGCTGAAGCAGGCCCAAGAGGCCAAGGGGGGCGTGGTTGCCGCACCAGCACAGGCTGTGCCTGCGCCCGCGGCTCGCCCTCCCGCCCCAGAGGTGCAGGCTGCCCGGCCTTCTGCGCCAGTGAGGCTACTGGAGCAAGAGGTTCCCGAAAGTGCTTTGTTGGGAGAGGACGCCACCCTGGCGAAGGTTAGAAGTGTGTCCGGAGAGGATCTGTCTCGTAGCCGTAGGAACTAGACGACAGCGCCCGGCTTCGATTGTTGCTGCCCGTTTGTGCGAAAAATGGAAAATTGGATACTCGAATCCCGTCCCTGGTTTTAAGAACAGGAGGGAAAGCGTTGTGTGTTCGTAGTGCTGTTACGCCCGTGCGACGCGGATGTTATTCGAGTGATGGTGGAATACTGCGGTCGAAATCTGCGTTGCGCTACACAAGGGGCAGGTGCGTCGATAGTTTCATCCTTCGGTGGCCGCTGTCCCCACGTTTTTGAAGATCTAGAAACGATCGCTTGCCGTGCCGTCCAGGGTCCGGTAATGTGCGTGAATTGGTCGTGGTGCGCTTTAGGGAGGGCAGCAAACGTCTGTTCAACGGCAGCTCGTCGGATGATGTGCTGACGATTGGTCTCGCTGTTTCCTAGTTAAACGTCGATTCCTGCTATGTGGGCCCTCCACTTTTCGCGTCCTTGGTGCTCGTTTTTTGCAGCTGACGCGGGTGGTAGGCATGCTGACCGAGCAAGAAGCAGCGGGCGTCGTCGGGGAGGGCCGGGCCGGCGAGCTGCGCGATGCTCTTGTCGACGTCAGAGAAATTCTCAGGGCCGAAGCAGAAACTTCTGCGCCGCAACACGGGGAACCTACAACTGACGCGCTGGGGGGAGATTCCGCCCATTCGAAGGTTAGAACGATGTCCGGAGAGGATCTGTCTAGTAGCTTTGGGAGCTGGGCGACGGCGCCCGGCTTCGAATTTTGCTGTTTATTTGTGCGAAAAGTGGCAACTTGGATAACCGAACCCCGTCCCTTAGTTTTCCAAAAAGGAGAACAGTCGTTTTTGTGTACGATCGCAGTGCTGTCACGTCCGTGCTACTATACTGTAGGATATTTTTCGGATCATGGTGGAACTTTGTGGGCGAGATCCGCGTTGCGTGGCGCAAGGGGCAGCTATATCGGTAGCTTCATCCCTCGGTGGCCGCTGTCCCCACATTGTGAGGATCTAAATAACAGGTCGCCTGCCGCGTCGTTCAGGGTGCGGTAATGTACGTGGTTTATGTCGTGTAGAAGGCACCACCTGCTGAACTACTTCAGTCAGTTCCTTCTAACGAAATAAGACGTCATGGTGCGCTTTAGGGAAGGCTTTTAAGAGTCTCTTCAACGGAGGCTAGTCGGCTGGTTTGCTCCCGACTTAACTCATTGGTTCATTTTCTTTCGTGGATTCGTGTGTTCTGGGCATTCCACCTATGCAGATGGCACGGGTGGTAAGTATGCTGGCCGAGCAAGAAGCGGGCGTCGTCGGGGAGGGCCGAGCCGGCGAGCTGCGCGATGCTCTTGTCGACGTCAGAGAAATGCTCAGGGCTGAGACAGAAGCTGCTGCCCCGCAACACGGGGAGCCTGCAACTGCCACGCTGGGGGAAGATGTCGCCCGGGCGAAGGTGAGAAGCGTGTCGGCTATCGCGTTTGGGTATACACTGAAAAGGTTGGTGGCATGGCGGCAACGTGGTGGAATCGGGTTTAGAAGGCTAAATTCGGGCACAGCATTTGTTGTCCAACAGTTCTAGTCTGCTTCATCCTGCATTTGTTGTCCAACAGTTCTGGTCTGCTTCATCCTCACAATACGAGTATATGGTTTCCGTTTCGACGTGTCTGGCGGCGTGTACCTGATATGCAGAAGAAATACGAAGCAGGCAGACACATGACGAGACACCATTTTTGTATGCAGTCAGCTCCGACGATATATTGTTAGTTATCCGCGTGAATCGGTCAACCATGCGAGTGGTGGATGTCAGAGCTATGCAGGCGGGGCCGCCGCGATGTTGCCCGCAATTGCATAGTCGTTGTGCCACACCCACGTAGCCGCAAAGTTGTATTTATTTCCAGAAATGCGTTCGCGGATGCTTCAACCCTACAGTAGTAGCTGTACAAGTTGGCTCGAAAGTTTGTCCGTCTTGGTGTGCGCTTTGCTAACCCTCGTGCCGGATTGTCGGGCCGTTTTGTTGTTGTTCTGCTTTGTTCTTCTCAACAACAGATGACGCGGGTCATGGACCTGCTGACCGAACACAAGAAGTCCGGACTCATCGGCGAAGAACGAGTCACCGAGCTGCGCAGCGCCCTTCTTGATGCGCGCGAGTTCCTCAGGGCCGAAACTTTCGGAGAACCGGCACCGAGTGCCGCGGCACCGGCGGTTGTGCAAAAACCTTCGGCGCCTGCGGCGCAGCCGCAGCAGCCGGCACCCGCAAGCGCAGATGACGTAGATATTCTCCGTCGATGTAACGCCCTGTTGGCGGCACACATCCACGCACCGCTGACAGGCCAGGATGCGGAGGCACTGGTTGAGGGTTTGGCGTCCTCGCTTGCGATCGTGGGGGCTCAGGTAGGTGGTGTGACTGTCACCGTCGGCGACCCTGCAGGGCAAGAAGCGCCTCGTGCGGACGCTGTAGTGGAGACTGTCCCGGCGTATGCTGGCGGCATACAGTCGGTGGGGTCAGCCTTGGCGGACATGGGAGTGGGCGACAAGCCCGAGACATTTGAGCCGGAGAGCGACTCGGGTGCCTCGAAGGGATGGCTCGGCGGGAGCCTCGGCGACTACGAGAAGGGTGTGGCCTCGAAGGCGTTGGGCTATCTGCTCAAGCACCGTGGGGGTAAAGGGTACGGTCGCGGGCGGGTGAAGGGCAGGGAGGCAGAAATGATGGTGTCGACGCTAGCGGAGGTTGCCGAGATCATGGAGGAGGAAATGACCGAGAACTGAAATACCAGTTGACGAGCGACCGCTATGGCTGTGTGCGTGCAATTGTGTATGGGATGGAAGGATCAATGATAAAAACGAGCGTGAATAGGAGTGTTCTACACTGCCCGTACCGCCGCAATTTATAGTTTAGGATGGCGGTATAGTTATTGCGTATCTGGTGGTTACCCCCATTTTCCTCGTATCATATTTAGAACCCCTCGCTCGTGGTTTCGGCGGGGGTTGGTCGACACGAGAGCGGACGGGGTAGGATGGCAAATGTGTCGCAAGGCTATACGGGAAAACAGACTTGAGATATCGGATTTTACCCTTGCCTCATCTGGTCGCGTGTTTTTTTTTTCTGGCACGCCTCCTCTGTGGGTGTCTTTCTTCGTTGCACTCTCTCGAGTGCTGTATCACAGAGCATGCTTACAAAAAAAATAGGATTTACATATTTTCTATCCGTTCTCATAGCGCTGATTTGGCGTTTTTTTTCACGTTTCTTGGGGCAAAGAGAAAGACATTGACCAATCAGAAAACTGCGGGCACGAAATACCTTTCTCTCTTGCCGGTCGTTGCGCTATCAATAATCCAAGACTCCTTGGTGATGCGACACTTATTCCTTACTTGGAGTCGCAATCAGCGGTTGGGCTTTCAACTTCCAGAGCACGCTCACCCATACGGGCGGTGGGCCGAAAGCGAAAGAAGAAAGCGACGAGGTAGGCATAGTCGCGCGTCGGCAGGCGGTTGCTGCTGCGTCTCAGTACTCGACTGTAACCAGATTGAAATGAACACAGCTTGTGCTTGCCAAGTGGCTGGGCTGTCTGTTTCGGTTCGCGGCCGGAATTATATCAAGACGGATGTTCGTGTCTTGCGTCGGCCTTCAGGATTAAGACTCGAAAACTGTTTGGTACTATATATGTACGAGGGCGCACTGGACAATGAAAAATGAATTCGTGCGGTGCCTGCCTTGTCACTGGCATATTTTAAAGAGCGCACGCAAGCCCCTTCTCCACCGCAAGTGTGCAACACCAAAAGCTACGGTAGGGGGGTCGTCTGTAGACCTCGCGCGAGTGGCTATACCCTATTTCTTTGCAACCCTAAGCTTGTGTGTTTTTCTGTTTCTTCGCGGTATACACCACAGCCAGCCATGGAGTTGTTTGCTACACGGTGCGTTAACACCATACTTTAAAATCGATTTCTGTCGCTTATTACAGCTGGCGAAAATGCTGGCGAAAATGGAGGTATCGTAGCCTTGGTCGGAAGCACCACATGTTTCGCTCTCGCGCACAAAAGCGTGTTTGATGTGTGATGTGCGCTTGTCAGACACATGCCAGAGGAAAACTACGGAAGAAATGGTTGGGGCCACGGTGAATTTGCCAAACCTGAGCATGCTCCTGTTTCCCACACTTGAGGCTCCAATTCCAATCGTGTACTTCCCTCTAGGTCAAACGATGTGGCTGGGTCGGCTACACGTGTTGTTGTTTTCTTCACATTAAACTGTTCTTGTTGTCCCTATTAGACGACATCCAGCACCCCCCCCCCTCCAGTGCCCGTGCCGGGTTTTTTCTTCCTAGAGGGAAACAAGTTACAAATACAAATTCAAAAACACTAAGGCGCGAAGAGCAGCGAAACCGGAGCATACCCTTGACAGCGAGGCCAAAACAAAACAGCCTTTGCTGCATCTGCGCTCCCTGTTGAGTTATTCGGCGTGTCGCCGCTTCGTGAGGATACCGCGTGCTGCGTACTTGTGTCCAACTGCACGTACATGTGCTTCAACACAAGAGCAGATATTCTTGCCAGAAGTGCACGCGCTCTAGGGGGCTCGGTCAGTCGAGATTTGCCCTACCGCTGAACGCACGGTAACTACGCCACCCCGCTGGGACGCACGGCAATATTATTGATGCCAAAACATAGAGGACACCCCCAACACACCCCGACACGCGCCTCTCTTCTCCCGCTTCGCTCCAACGCTCACGGCCTACTTTACAAACGAATCAACCTCCTGCAACCAATTCATGTACTCCGTCTGCTCCTTTTGGTCGGCGTACATACAGATGAAGGTGGCCAGGTCATCGTCGATATTGCGCGCCTTCAAGTAGTCGAGCATCTCATCCTGAGGAATGCGATTGGACGTGAGGGGGGGGGGGCATTGCGCGGAGAGGTGAGTATAATCGATTCTTTTTTTTTCATCCTCGTCACGGTTCAACACTCCAAAATATTGATACTCGTTAACGAAACCCACTTTCGGGAGGCATCTACTAATAACTACATACCAGGTAGCTCTAATGCAGGTTCGCATACAACGGGTTTGGTTCACGCTAAGTAGTATGGTATGATACAGCGGGTGCCGCTTGCGCCCATCTGTTTGTGCCACTGACTGTTGCAGCGGCACCCAAGAACAAGGTTTGGAGCTATGAGCAACCTTCGACCACCTTGTGTATACAGCTTTATAGAGCTTCAACTGCCATTCGTCTGTGCGTGCCGAGCCCAAAAACACAAACAGCGCGAGTCTCCCCTTCCGCTCTCTTTCGTCTACCATCGCTGTAGCTCCGGCTCTGTGCAGACGAACCTTCAGGAACAGTACCAGAAAAACTTCAAATCAACCCAAACACAAGCGTGACGTACAATAACAGAATAAGTACCAAGTACACGAGACCACGTCATGGGGTGGCTGAAGGTGCGCAAGGTTTTCGGACCGCTCACCTGCAAATCCGGGTCTAGCTCGTGGAAAGCAGGACCTCTGTAAAGAGACGAGTCCCACTCCACGTTTGCCGGGTTGACGCGGATGCCCGACACAGAGATCTGGCTCGTGGCTGTGCCCGTCAACGTCATCTTCTTCGCGCCCTTCGTGATGGACGCGGTGAAGCGGTAGCCTGCGGGGCGGGTCGATTTCAATCCAACACGGGCAAACATCGACGGCGTAAAACCGTCAGCGCAAACGGATGGCACGGGCTTGCCACGTGCCAGGTATCGTACAGAAGTTACAGCCGCGGCCGTGCACCTGGCAAAACACACCTTGGCCAAAACAACTTAAGTGTAGTATAGTATACGGCAGTGGTCTCTCTATAGCGCCGGTTGAGTAGTGCCGGTTGCCCGCTGTGGTGCCTGTGACATTGCTTGGCACAGATGAAAACAACCAGGTGGCAGTATGCGGAGTCGGGCCGGTTGCTGCTATAGTGCCGGCAATCCCGGCTGGCACATACCAGCGCTTGAGGGACCGTTACTCGTGTCATAATGTAGCAGTAAAATAGCCCATGCACACACGGACGGTGTATACTTGCTCCCCCCAACAGTGCATCTCGCTGTTTCTTACCTGGGCCGATCATGTCCTCTTCGTCCTCCTCGTCGCCGCTCTCCCCCCCTGCCTCCTGCACCGCCCCCGCAGGCTCCTGGTCAGACTCGTCTTCCAGATCGTCCTCCCACCCGTCTTCCCCGTCCCCTTCTACGTCGCAATCAAACTCAATCGCCACCTGCATCGAGGACGCAGCCACGAAGCAGAAAAAACAAACGGGCCGAAGACTTTCAGACGTGTCATGAGACCAGCATGATACTTGGACGAGATGGCGTTAAACGAGGAGTGGCCGTCCCCCATCGCGGCCAACTTTCCGGCGCAAAGAGTTGACCGCTAGTTGCGGCAATCAATCCCCACATGAGCACTTTGTTGTCTACTCTTCTCGTCGCCAGGAAATTCGTACTAAAGTGCTCGGTACTGACTGTTACTGGTACACCAATAGTCAGGACGACGCCCCAAGGCATTTCACGTACGCAACAAGTATGTTCCGAGCTCTACTATAAGACAAGACCAAGGGCTCAAGGCTCAATACAACTCGTGCTATATATTATACAAGTGACTGTTACTGGTACACCAAAAGTCAGGACGACGCTGACTAATTCACTGCAAGAAGCGTGTTCCGAGCTCCATTATTAGACTTAAGACTGAAGGCTCGAAAGCTCGGTAAGGACATGGTCTACGGTCTACACCTTGAGTCTATAATATCCTTACTGTGATCTGGATGCCTTCGGAGGCCACCCTCGGGAGTTCTCTGGCCTCTCAGGCTACTCTCAGCTCTTTATTGCCGACGGGAAACTATTTTTTCAGGATCGATCTGTGGAGTGTTTCTTTTTTTTCTTTTTTCTTTTTTTTTCTTTTTTGTGGTTGTTGCACCCTCGGCCACACATAATATATGAACTACTCACACATTTTTCGCACGAAAGATACATAAAGTCACCAGCAGCAACTAATTTGGATATTTTCCAAGTACCGCTGACCCGCTGACACCCAGCCCTGTGACGAACCGCCGTCTAGACGTCATATACTATTTTTAGTCCGGAATATCTGTGTGACTGGCGTGACCAAATACAGGCGTCTCTTTGCTGACACTTCAACCACATGTTCCACGCTGCTGCTGTGTGTGTTCGTATTGCACTGCTTTTTCATTGTCATACGTACGTTTCCCCGTCGGCAACAAGAGCTTAGAGGTGAGAAGCCAGAGAACTGCAGAGGGTGGCCTCCGAAGGGGGTGGGCACGGCGGCGGGGCTCTTGGCATTTGCAAGTCACCAGTTCGCACCTACAGTACAATCAACCATGAACACTCTGTCCGCTATACATATCATATCTATGATGTTTGTTCTATTTTATTTCGAAGAGCGTAGCGTAGCGGGCGGCGAATGTCGCCCGCGGAGCGAAGCACCTTGTAGAGCTACGAGTACGAGTACTGTATACCTTTTCGTCGCCGACGCCAGGTCCGAACAGACGCACCACCGACACCCCCGGCTCGTCCTTGATGCTTATCCCTTTCTTTGCCAAGTCCTTGATCATTGACGTTACATCTGTGGCGATAGAAAAGAACGAGAGGTGGGGGGCGGCCAGTTGAGTTACAGTAGTACAGGGCTAGACCTGTGCGCCGTGTTGTACCCACGTACCCATGGGCAGTTCTCGTCAGATCGACACCGCTACGTACTTAAATTATACCTGGTAGGACGGCTGCTGCTGCTGCTGCTGCTGTCGGAAATGCTAAAAAATGCTTTTCCTGCGGATTCAAGAAGGGAAATGTCGCAAAAAGTATGAGCGTGTATACGATTTTTAACTGGGTGCCAAGAAACAAGAGACTGCTATTCCTCGACAATGGCACCAAACACCTGACGAGCAACTGAAGCTGCCGTCCTCACAGCCTGTACCCACTACAAGCGGCTGGAGCATCTCTGATAGTACGTACTCCTGTCTCCTGCTGGCCGTATCGGCTCCCAGTCGAGTGCGTCTGTTGTCTTGTGGACCACCCGTGATTTGAATATAAAACCCCCAAAGCCTGACATCCACTTACCATAGGTCATGTGCCGGCACGGACGAGGACGTGTAAAACTCTGATACAGCGCAGTCAGTAGTCAGTAGGTTGCAACCATCTAAGTGTTACCGAGCTTCTCACCTTCGTCAATTTGAACAAGTCGCTCTTCTTCGATCTCCGCACGAAGGACCTTGCTCAGGCTGCTGGCACATCGCAAGTTCTTGGGTAGAGCAGCAGTAGCAGTCGAGGAGGAGACAATTGTGGTTGCTCTGCGGATGAGCCCCGCCGAGGGTCGCACTGCGGCACGAGCGAGGTTCGACAACATTGCTTTCTATTGAGCAGCGATAACTATACGAGCTTCCTCTGTTGGGGTATGGTAGCGCTAGAGCGAGGTTGCTCACTGCTGTTGGTCTGGAGTCAGAAAGGAGGTCGCTTTTTCGGGGGTTTTGGTCAAATATCGTCCTAAATATCCCCCGTAAAAACACGCATGATATACGGCTGGAAACCCCCTCAAACCGATAGTTGATGTTTTTTTCCCCCTCTGCCCTCTCACTTCTTTCGTTCCAGCGCCCGCGTGCCTCTAGCACGAGTAAGTTATGAGGGGATCAAGGAGTCGAGAGGGCACTCGAATCGGTGCCGCTGAGGCCAGACCACGGAGCAGGAGTTTCGATCCGCCAAATAGTCACCAGCAGTATCGAAGCCATGTACCTAGTTCCCCAAGCAGCCGCCGAAGAAGCAGAACTCAAGTCGAAGGGGGGCAGCTACTGCCCCGGACAGGGGAAGAGGAGCCAGCCGTATCGTCGGACGGGTCCACCATATTTGCCTTGAGTGAGTCAAGGACGGGGTGGTGGTGTTTGGGGTAGAGCTCAGTATGGTCCAACGCAGTGTACCCTGGGTACTGCGTGCCTGAGATTTTAGTTATATGAGATGCACGATGAACACAGCAGCAAGCAGTAGTTCAATCTTCTTCAAACATGTTTTTTTGTTTTTGTTTTCTTCTCTTCTTGGCACGTGCTCCTCTCTCGTGCGTGCGTGTATTTCTTGGGTATCTTGGCTGAAAGGATAGAGCGGACGCCGAATAGGAACCTCAGTGCAGACAGCAGTTGCTGCCTTGAGTCAGTAGCACCGGTGTGGTCTGTAGGTCTTTTACATCGCAAACGACGAATACCGCAAGCCTTCGCCATATCTTCAGGTGTACAGAGTGCTGCTTGTGCTCATCTACACTACCGGCCCGCTCATTAGATAGAGCCCCACAAGAAACTCAGCCTAAACATTACCGGGAAATAAGAAAGTCGGAGCTGTTATACTGAAGTTAGTGTAGGACACACACATTCTCGAATAAGAAACCCAGCCTGAAACCGTATCTC
>JBBMKB010139720.1:0-33959 GCA_037833945.1 Alaria marginata
TGTTGTTGTTGTTGTTGTTGTTGTTGTTGTTGTTGTTGTTGTTGTTGTTGTTGATATTAATACTGTTGTAACATTGCTTCGTAGCTTAATTCATACCAGGAATATCGTTTGACCGGTGAAGCCTGTCTACTGCGACCAGCCAGAGACTCTCGCCCAGATATATTACTCCGGCGTTAATTATCTTGCAACTCCAAACCTCGAAAGTACGGGTACGAGAGGAAGAATTCTGAACATGCCACATATATGATTTCCCCTGCTGTTTCGTCTGCCGTCCCTCTCTCGTGGACAACAAACACCAACTGCATTCGACCGTAGTCGAGCAATTGCACGTTTGCAGTAGGAGCTGAGGTCCAAACACTGGACGTCTACTCTGGCGACACGAACGAGTTAGCAAGCGGAGAGTACCGCCTGCGGTATACCACCGAGGGAACTGATAACGACACTGATTCGGAGCTAACCTCGAGGTGCGTACTCCAAGCTGCTCGCGTCACATAAATTGTAAACTAATCGTCATTACTTCCGCTCTTCTACGAAAATACCTTGTACCATGTACCAGGTATATAATAGGAGAGGTAATTTATTTATTAAGCGTTTTGGGGATGCGGGGAGACGATACGTATTGATAACCAATTCAAAACCCAGGCTACGATAGGGGAAGTAGCCCTTTTTCAAAGCAGGTTTAGGCCACTGTCACGAATGATGATTAACCTCACGCACAAACGCGAGCGTGACGGTGGTAAATATCGCGGAACGAAAAAAACGCCAAAGCCGACGACTTGCAAAATAGAGAAGAGTAAACACTTGCACGACGGGCCCTGAGCCGCCGGAATAGGAGGCCTTAAAAGCGCCCCCCCTATAATACCGTAGCCTTGGTTATAACTGTTGTCGGTGTTCGGGGGGCCGATGTGATATCTCTGATATACACGGAATACTTTGGCGTGCGACCCAGGCCAGATACCCCGCGGTGGTTGGTAATCGCCCCTCCGCCGCTCCAGAGCAGTCTGCTTATGCCGTTCCCTCCGCCCAAGTATTTCCGACTTTTACTCAGAGGTAGTACTGCGCCGCAGGTACTACATGTGTTGTTATGGACGACACTATGACGTCCAATCTGTACGGTTTTATTCAGTAGTAATGAATAATTTATATCTGGGGGTTCGTGTACAACTGCATAATGTTTGTGTGGGGATTCGTGTACACACCGTGGGATGTGAACGTAGTAGTAAAACTGGTTTTAAGGCACGCGAACACCTTTGCTGCTGAACGCAGTTAGCATTTTCCGATCCTTTGGCACACTCATAAATATGATGCACGTTGCGTTTCACAGCTGCATTGCATTCAACGCGAGCTACGAAGATTTGACTACTGCGGTGGAGGGCGTCACCAACAGCAGCGCGCTTGTGGCGCGTGAGAGAATAACGGACCCGGGCTACGGCTACCGATATTGGGTAAGTGATGCCAGTTTGGATCAAAACATACGCAACTTTGATATATTTTGGGCACGTCCAAAAGTCGCTTATATTTGGACTCAGACTGGTAGATGCGGATGCGACAGTCCTTCCATTGAGTTCCCTGGCAGGTATTGGTCCAGTTTCGGTAAGAGTAAGAGTAACGCCAGAAACAAAATTCATACCATAGGGTATGTTCTTGCACTGCGGTGGAGAACGTTTCCAACAGCAGCACACTCGTGGCGCGAGAGAGTCTTTTCATGGAGTACCCTGGCAAGCGTTGGTTCAACTTTAATGAAGAAACGTCAGAAAAGTATCCCATAAAGATAGGGTATCATACCAGTGTTATCACTCAAGAATACGAGTGACAACTTTTTTAATCTGCAGAGTAGAGGGAGTACTGGAATCCAGGGCCAAATGCCCCACTTGTAGTCTGTTATCACGCGGAAACTGCGAGAAAAGGTGTCGCTGTGAGGCCGATCTAGTGCGCGTGCCGGCTATAGTTTGGCGAATCAAAGCAATGCTGGCCTACGATATGCAATACTGTACATGACATCAAATATTAACAGGGGAATCAGAATAGCAGGCTGGACTTCACAGGAACATAAGAACATGGGGAGCAGCGATACTAACGGTAGTGTATAACGACGCCCCCTCCCATTAAGAAAACCAGCCTGCGTCAGTATTTCTGTTTCACAATCCAGGAGCCGTTGTACAGAAGTTTGAGTAGAACGCACCCTCTCCCACCTAAGAAACAAAGCCTGGGTCAGTTGTTATGCTTCTTCTTAGGTGTCGTGCACTGTATTCGCCTCCGGCCTTACCGTGTATTTGCCACAGATCACATTCGTGGGAGCAACAACGATCGGCGACGTCCCCGCACTAGAAGTCACTGACTACTCCGGCGACGATGGCAACTGCTCGTCGTGGTCGGTCGTCACCGGCTCTTCCAACGGCACGGATGTCACCTCTGCGACCACGCAGCAAATGGTTACCGTTGAAACACAGGTGGGGCCTGCCTGCTGCATCCACTATCTGTACCATGATCTTTGCATAGGCCTTGAGTTGGAGTTTGTTGTTCACCGGTTTTCATTATCGATATAAGATGGCTGCATTGGTTTACACTGCTGTACTCTGTGTCCATTTGGGCAAACGAACTCCGCAAGTAGCAGCTATCTACGCATAACTCTTTATTTCGCCAGGTCAACGGGGGCTTCTTTTGTCCAGGTACTGCCTGCTACGCTCGTGTGTCAGCGGGGTGTGTCACTCGGGTGTTTGTTTTCGCCTACATGTGGTGGTACCCGTATGTTTGTACATTGTTGGAGAGATGGCTGTACACTTGTTCACTGTTGGGCTATGTGTCCATGTAGGCAAACAAGCGGCGTAGGTACCAATGCCCTGTGTACCATAGTTGGTGTCTCAAATTAGGATGAATGCATTAACTTTCAGCAAACAAGTATTAGGTACTATGGGGAAGAAACTTAACGAGCGCCCAAATGTTGGAGGTGTCTCTATTGGGAGTAAAAACGGTGCTCCATCTCGAAAGGGATGCGTGGTCAATGGTCAAACCAATAAGGCAAGCAATACATGAGTACGCCCCTATCCTTATACTCTCTGCTTTGCCAGGTTGACGGGGGCTTCTTTTCTCCCGGCACTGCCTACTACGTGCGTGTATCCGCGATCAACTCTGTTGGGACCAGCGAGGCCCAGGAAGCTGAGACACAGGACAACTGCGGAGAGGTTGTTGAAGCCTGCTCACCGAGGGCACCTCCTCCCCCACCGGTGGAAGCTAAGGTGGATTAATTGGGACATATTTCACGAATCGGACAGATCACGATCTGTATCATCTAGATCCTTAACCGGGCGTTGTGATATTTTGTGCAGGATCTGTGTAGTACAAGCTCCAACAGGCCTGCTCCCTGAAAGCACCCCCGCCCCCCCCCGATTGATCCTATTGTGATTATCTCCTTTGGAAGCTTCAGAGGAAAAAAACGTCGGAAAAATGGGTCGAATGCAGCATCGCCCAAACAAAGCACGCAGGGCTGCTGGAAAAAGGGGATGCGTTCGAAATGTAGTGTAAAGAGCTGGAAGACACGCGGGCAGGATGGCGATACTCGCCTTGCTGTACGCTCTTCCTATTAATAGCAGCTCAAATAGCTATGATTCAGCTCTCGTCGCCTTTTATTGCCGCTAACATACATGGGTGATTAGGAAGGGATCGAAGATTCAACGTCGACAATAGCACATCTGTGTGGGCAGCTGCTGAGCGTGCTGTGAGTAGGAGCACTGTGATAATGCGTTCGGTATGTAACCCCTTCAGATGCACCCATGTATACGGGAGTAATTACTTGGAATTAGTGTGGGCTCGTTTTGCAGTATTACAAGGGTTACCTGTTCTCTAATTTGTAAGCTATGGCCCCTGTATTAGCCTCGCAGAATAATATTCCCCTGCCTCCTTAGGGATAGGGATAAGGATAAGGTGTGTGGGCAGGTACTGAGCTTGCCGTGGGTGGTAGCACTGTGACAATACGCTCGCCATTTTATTCGCCCGATGATATGCAGGCTATGGTTCCATTTTTAGCCCGGCAGAATCTAAGATGTCAGCCGTGGATCATTGTTTAGAATCGCAGAACCTAATATGCAATGCAAGGCTCTTATTTTAGCCTCGCGGACTCTTATTATCGCCTTTCCGGTCACCGCCATCAGGTCTATGCGAACCCCGACGATTCGCTGTCACTCTCCATTGGATGGAACCCTCCGACTGAAACTAATGGGGCGGAAATATTGGCTTACATTGTCGAGCTCGTTAGCTCTTCGGCGGGATGGTCTACTCCCTACTTCAACGTTACACTTTCCGTCGAAGATGCGGCTGAGATGGCTTCAAGCGTCAGCGCGGGAGGTACGTGGCCAGTAGTCAGCACCCCATATTTGTGCAACTACGATACGTTATACTCGGCGAAGACGCTGTATCGAGTTTGGGTACTTTGCATGATTTTTCCGTGGAAGTAAGTCATCAATATAGGACGTACTTACAATAAGAACGTTACACGAAAATAGTCTCGGTCGTCGGTCGAGGGGACATTGGCCATAGCACGGAGCACGTACAATACATCTCAAATACCACCAGAACCCATAAACTAATACCGATAACCCGCTCCGAAATTCCAAAAGGAAGAACGTACGTAGCAGAGACTGAATTGGACGAGGACGATGTCACATGTGGCGATTCGTGGGCTGTTCGCGTATTAACCCCCCCAACAAAACAATCAAAAACGTCATTAATTACGTACCCTGGTATGTGATATATATCTCAAATATTACTGAAAATCCTCCTACACCCCAACAGGTAGCACGTATGCGGCAGAGGCTGAATTGGATGAAGACGCCGTTACATGTGGAGACCCATGGGCTGTCCGCGTCCGTGCAGTGAACGAGATGGGGCAAGGACCACCGGAGTGGTACCCGACTCTGGTGAGAAAACGCAGAGCCATGCTATGGTAGGGGTTGCATTTTTGAGCGCAAACATTTGGCACTGACAGGGCTCCTCAACTCAGAAGCTACGCAATATAATTGGACCCGATGTGCATTTTACGAAATACTTCGTTGGATGCCTAGGCTACGGGAATGTGCGTCGAGGTTAGCTTACAAAAATCTCCAAGTGAGTTATTGTGTGAGGAGCCTCATAAACCTTATGTGCTACCCCTACGGCAGCACGCGCCCGCTTTGGCGCCACTAGCATTTTTCGTTAGGTATGGTTTTGGCCACAATATCGATAGAAATTAATTTCCGTTTCTGGTTACACGAGATAAAAACAATAGTCGGGGCCTTAATCACGAATTGGTAGACCATTGCGGTCATTCGCTCACTCATGGGGGCGAAATTCTCAGCTTGACGGCGGTCGGCTAATACAACGATTGTTTAAAGGACTGACGAGTGGGCTGCCTGTCCGTGTGCTTCGGGGTTGCGCAGGGTCTCTCGGTAACGGTGGGTGCTGTGCCGGCTTGCCCCTTTGGAGCAGAAGAAGGCCTAGTTGATGTGACTATGGTTATAAGTAATCATGATTTAAATCGTGTTTAATCATTACTATTTTTCGTCGATTCCCAACGTTATTGTGCAAGGTAGTGGATGCTGCGCCGACTTGTCCCTCTGTAGTAGAAAAAGGCCCTGCTGATGTGACTATTAATAGAAGTAATCATGATCATTAATCGTGATTAATAAGAAAACCTTGTCGGCTCCCGACACTGTTGTGCAGGGTCTTTCGGGAACGGTGGATGCCGTGCCGACTTGCCCCTCCGGGGTAGAAGACTGCAGCGAGAGCAGCAACGACACCATCGTGCCGAGAAGACTCCCCTTGGCGCCGAGTCTCGACGTACCGTGGTCGATCGGGGCATCTTCGACCAACTCGTTCACATCGACATCGCTAATGGTGAGCACTTGCCGACGACGCATGCTATAGGGGTCGTAGAACTTCTTAGCAAAAAATATTTCTAGCCGACGGGTCTCACCGACTGAGGAACTGCCGAATATGGTCGGAAACACGGTAGCGTTTATCATTATTTTTCGGTTTATACTACTTAATGGGATCGCTCGTCGGGTTAGCTTTCAGTTTTGCTCACCAAAGCAGGGTTTTGGGTGACGAACGTACAGAGCTCTTCGAATGAGGAGCCTCAGAAAAAGGTTAGGCATTATATCCCTAGCGTAGCATGCGCCCAACGCAACAGTCAGCCGCTCAGGTTGTACACTACCCGAATTGCACCGAGGCACCCAACATATTGTCCACATTTTGTCCACTGCAATGATTGCTTATGCTCACCCCTTTAAAAGAGCACCCGCGTTGTTGTTTTCCAGTAGTGAAAGGATACTGTAGTGTAGTGCAATACCAGGCATAGTGGAAGCTGCTCAGGACCTCGAACGGTGTTTTTCCCCTCACAGGGGGGTCGCGAACAAGTCGCATTAACATTCCAAAATTCAAAAAAACTGTATTTGATCTACTTTGTATCAAGCCACGGTCAGGCCCAACCAAGATTTCTTTTACACGCACGGTCTATTCTTCTCGACCCTGTTAGGTCACGTTCGAGGCTGACCCCATGGACGTCAATTCCACTACTTCTTGCGATGAAACCACCGTCACAAAGTTCAAGGTGAGCAGAGGAAGGCAACCTGATATATCCATCTGTGAAGTGTATTTATGTTACATGTTAACGCCTACCAAAAAACAGAAAAAGGGGTGAAGCAATGTCTGTATAAAACTGGTTATTGGCTTAAATACTGGCGCTCTGCCGCTCCTATAGGCAAGGGTGCTTCAAATAGTTCAAGTAACCAGGATGTTTGATGAAGCATCATAAACTTAATACCTGAGAGGGGAAACCCAAGAGTGGACTCTTTGGAAATAATACTCCGAAAGCGGAGCCCGAACAGTAGTACTGTGAGAGACGAATATAATTCACGGCATTTCTCTGTACAGAGCACAAGCGGACTGGCACGCCGTCTTGGTAGTGGTTTCCATTGTGGTTCGGGGAAGAAAACGTTCGATAAGACTCTGGGTGGGGTCCTCACGTACCGACGACTCCAGCACATACCCAAACATGTTAGCTCTGTTTGCGTTTGCTTGGGGTCATCCCAGTCGATATAACCTGACGTTTCCCTCCAATCGTCCCTCGCTTAGCGGAGCTTCGGCGAAAACAATAATACCTGTACGTAGCTTATGAGGGTTCCACTAGGACCCTGCACAGGAGTTCATGAATGAGTTCAACGGTTTGTCCACCTGAAATATAACAAGTTAGGTCGACGTTTACATCTAAACCTATATTTCTCTTAAACCGAATCCCCACTGTATTTCATCACCAGGTGGAGTGGGATACAAATCCCAGTTTCAACAGCATGGGAAACAAGCCTTTGTCGTACGATGCTGATGAGGGAACCAGCCCGGAAGTGGACGAGATTGATGCCGATGGGCGCGGAAGGTATCTACGTTGTATGTCAACCGTACAAGACTCCAACTAGGAAACAGAAATACTAGGGTGTTTGGGGGATACCAAACTTCGTTGGGTGGGAGTTGGGTAGGAAAGCATACAATAATAGTAATGAAACCGTCGAACGTCACAATCCAAGGCCAACATAACCCACAAAAAAAAATAGGTTAAGACATGTTTTCAAACCGTTTGTTTTATTTTTAATCTAGATTTATCGTGTTTTGGTTGGCGTTGGGTTATGACGATCTTGAAAATCGCAAACACCCTACTGACCCAGGCTGGGTTTCTATTTGGGATAGGGTGTGCTCTAGACTTGCTTCAGTATATTTGGTTCTCGGATTCATGATATTCCTGTGAACATCAGCCTTCCTTTCTTACTACCCTGTTTCTTACTATTCATATGACATCACATGTGTCCTGTAACGTATGTGTATTGTATGGGCGCTATCATATCGGGCGATAAAACAATTCGCGTGAACCCGAATATCTCGAAAGACCAGTAAATTGTGCGAGAGTTGGCAAGCATCTCACCAATAACTTGCCTAGCGTTGCATCGATTCGTTTTTGTTTTTTTCGTCGCATACAGTCTAATACTGCACATTGCAGCGAAAACGTCCCCTTTCAGGCGGACGCAGAATTTTATCACGTGATGGGTGCGTTTCGCTCTCAAAAACGGCTCGCGCCGATCTTTAACTCATTTATAACTGCACCCATACTGTTTTGAAAGAGCGGATTGGAATTCATGTGGGATCATTTTTGAGTAGGTAAAAGGATTAAGGACAACTCGCGCCGACCATACCTGAGTTAATATATGATGCGCCGACCATACCGGCGTGATGACCTGATGATTTGTGCAACGCCGACTATAATAACAGCGTGGTTATCTGGTGATCTGTGCAACTACCCCCACTTTCAGGTATAACATCACGGAACTAGTCCGAGGCACGAAGTACTACGTGCGGGTGTCGGCCCTGAACACCCTCGGCTACGGTGAATCAGCAGACTACGAGGATGCCGTGCCGATCACCTCCCCCGATGCGCCCGGTTTCCCGACCACCATCGCACAGCTAGGCGAAGAAACCACAGGCAAGCTGAACACCTCACCACTTGTGCGAACAATTAACACATCGAACAGATCACCATCTAGACCATCTACATTCACATATTGGACAGATCATCATCTAGATCACCTCGCTCGGTGAGCCTGGTTTCCCGACCACAGTCGCGCAACTAGGCGAAGAAACCACGGGCAAGAAAAAACAACTGGTCAATCTGCGAACAATGCACTACTCGGACAGATCTCGATATAGATCATGTACAGGCATACATCGGACAGATCAGGATTCAGATCGTGTAGATCATCTACAGCAGATCCTATATATACCGTTATGATATGCCGTGCCGATCACCTCGCCCGACGCGCCTGGTTTCCCAACCACCATCGCGCAACCAGGCGAAGAAACCACACGCAAGATACAGAACTATAAATACACTCGCTTGGGCTAGTCGGTGTTACGTGCCCGGTTACTTGACCGGTGGCTAATTATTTTGTTTTGTTATTTTGTGTGTGATACTTTGATCGCGTGTGCTGTGTGCCTCTATGAAGGATATAGGTCGATGATTCTCCTTAGTGCTGGCTGTTACCAGGGTCATTTGGACGTTATGTGTATAGACGTTCAGCTTTTAATAATCCTGCGAACGGAAACTATATATAGGCTTTGAAGGGGACAATTGTTTATGTGTCTTGCGTCCTGATAATGGAAGAACCCATGTAAAGCTGGTGACAAATAAATACGTATTTCCCCCGTGGTTGAAACCTTCAGATATGGCAGTTCGAGGGGGGTCTCGCGAGGTGCTGTGGGTAGCGCCAATAATCGACGACTGCTGTTGTAATAGTGGGAGAACATAGTAATTAAGAGTGATGATGAAAATAAAAGATGTAACCAAAATATGTGCTCGACCCCCCGTGGTTGTAACCTACAGATACAGCAGTCCGAGGGAGCTCTCTCCAGGTGTTGTGGGAAGCGCCAACAATCAACGAAGATATTGGGGACTTCTTCGGCGATGGTGGAGACGCTATTTCGGTAAGTCGTGTATACAGTAGGTACCCGATACCAAAGCCCCTGTGAACAGGCAAGTGTTACCGCTCTCATCTCTATGCCGCTGTTACCTCAGATTGGGTATCATATAGGTTTTAGTATAGGCGTCACAAGGCGTCTCAAGTCGATTTGACCGCTCTTAAGTCCGTTTTCTCTTATTGTGGACCCTCTTAAATCGGGTACCCCACTGCGACCTATAACACGCAAGACAGCACACCCCCTGGGATGAATTTCAGAGCCGATTTCCTTAAACCCAAGGCGGAACGGAAACTTCTTCGGCGGCGGTGAAGAACCGATTTTGATGCGTCGCTATGCATAGTATGACACATAGTCCGGTAGGAATACACCTAATATTTCTGGGGCTCACCACTCGAGGTGAAAGCACCTACTATTGATTGTAAAGTTTCTGAGGTACCCCACTTGAGGAGCTCTATACCTCACCCAAAAAACTGTCTTTGAGTTTAAAACAAATGTCCACCCCAATGCACAATACCATGGCCTAGGTATGTAACAAGGCAAGATGTGTAACGCGAATGACATTTCAACGACATTAGGTAGTTTGTTGGTCTATTTGAGGAGCCCCGTCAGCCAGAAACTATCGCACCATGCATCAGGTGTCAAACAAAGGCACCGTGCGGATACCCACGCTGAACCTAAACCAGCTTCCCGATAATGTTCGCTTGTTCGAGCATTGGAACGTACCATGGTACTGATAGGCTTTAGTTGTCCATCCCCACAGAACTAACCCGTTTGCTGCTGCAGAAATTATCCCACACTTATTCCAAGTTCTTCGTCCCCAAAAACGTGGGTGTAGTTCTGAAGGTATTTAAACCGGCTTCCCGATAGTTTTAACTTTTTCGATTGATGGAACTTAGACTTAGGTATGGCACTCGGAATTGTGGCTGGGAAAATGTATACTCGGGCGGACATGTCGATCACCCGTAACCACTTGCTTTGGTAAGCCTAATTGGCTGACTTTGCCATTGATACAAACCTTTCGCCTTCGAATTGCTCGAAATTCGAAAGTTGTGAACTTAAAACGGGTTCTACTTGTGCTGCTCCCCGGACGTACTTGCTACGTACCAGAACCAGGTACCTGGTGTGCAGTACTCCGTTTGGGGTCCAGGTATCTGCAGCTTACATATCTACGCAAATCACTCCGAAACACTATCCAGCAGCGCGCGTTACTACATGCGGCCGATGCTGTAATCGTCCTGGAAGGCGTTTTGTCATTTGTTCCGCTGAAGTCCCAAAGGAGTGAAGGATCAAGACAACTACCTTTTTTTTCACACAAGTAGTGCATTTCCTTGCGTTTTCCACCATGCCCCGTCCAGACCTACATGGTGGAGTGGTCGTCTTCGAGCTTCGACGATTACGAGATGACTACCTCGGAGGTGTACGTGTCCTGTTCCGGAAATGACGGTACCGCCAACGGTACCTTCAGGTTGTCGCTAGACACATCCGGCAGTGACTACGCAGCGGTGCAGGTGATCCTCGAGCCCACGAAATGACGTATTTTGGTTTGAAGTAAAACTCTCCGCTGCCGAAGAGTGTCTACAGTATAGAGGTTGTCTGGTCGCTGGACTGACATTGCTCCCCAGGTACTTATATAATGTGCTTTACTTTGTACCATTTCACAGACATCATCTCCAAACCAAGGGGGGGGCGAGGGTTATCTTGCGTGTTGTATGGTAATTTCCTGTAATTTGTAAAGTGAAATATGCGTGCACTTTCCCTGACAACTCATTCCTGTAATTTGTTCTCCCGGAAGGGTGCGCTTTCTGACAGTTCACTCGTGTATTTTCTTCCCCGATAGGGTATGTACATCTCCGCGGAATTCGACGCGAACTCCTCCGCCTGGGAATTCCTGACCGGCCTGGAGAACATGCCTAACATCGGAACAGTGTCCGTGGAGGAGACTGCCAACACAAGCACGGGTACCGGAAGCAACGCCAACACATCCGTCTGGGAAATACTGTTCACCTCTGCTGTGGGAGCATTCCCTTCTCTTGAGGTACGCATGAATTAACATTTCCCCAGTTGTTTGCCCATCCCATCTATCATCCTAGCCCTACTTCTCCGGCTTCCTCCCTTTCGTACCTCGAATTCGGGGTCACATAGCATGAGTATACTACTGCGAAATGGACCCCGCTCTATTTTAAGTATTTGACTCTGAAACGGACTGTTAATTGTAGAGGGGTTCGTGCAAGTGACGATCTGAACAGACAAAGACGCATGCTATTAATACTAATGATGCCACTATTAAATATTGGTGCGGTAGGGGTGCGCTTAAATCAGTTGAGGCTCATCATTTGAGGAGCTCTATACGCCACTCAACCACCAATTTTTACATATACTGTAAGCTAAAGAAGAAACTGCTAACACAAGCACCGGTAGCGGGAGCAAAACGCGTGGTACGATAGAGATAGCGCTTTCCAAAAAAAACAAATCCGACTACGGAACAGGGCTCCTCAACTGAGGACCCAGCCAATGCCGTTTGCCGTTGACCCTAGCACTCGTTGCGTACCCAGGTCATGGGATTGCTGATCGGGTTTCCCTTTGAGTATTGACCATGATCTGGTTTTGGGTTCGGTATGAACGTCCTCAAACGAGGAGCCTCCGAAAGTAAAGGGTGCACCTACACCGCAGCACCTGTCGCAATGCCGATACGTCCGTGTGGGAAACATAGTTCACATCTGCTGTGGGAGAATTTCCTTATCTCCGGGTGCCGTATATGACTCTGTATATCACCCAGGACGTTGTATATCACACCCCTGGAGTATACCAAGCGGGGTGATAAGTGTTTTAGAGCCCAAAACGTTGTCACTGGGGGTGTGGTATACACCGTCATATACGGTACGCATGAGCCTAATGCACCCGACAATCTGAACCATTATCTGAGCAGTTAACGGTGGGAGCATCCCCTTCTCTTGAGGCACACATGTGTCTTATTGCAAGTGGCAATCTGGGCAGTTGTCTAAACAATTAAAGTACATAAAAATACCCGCTTCCCACACCCCACCGTGTTGTAAGCGTACTAACTAACTACTGCCTGCACGCACGTTCCCTCAGGTTTACGACACTAGTGACTTGTCCTGTTCAAACGGCGGGAACGCCTCCGTATACATCGCCCACAACGCGGGAAGTGTGCCCAACGGTACGGCTTACGGCACTCACGTGTCAGAGGTTGATTCTTCCGATGATGGACAGTTCGAGCACACCGTTACAGATCTTACTCCTGGAAACGTGAGTGCCAACATATTTTTCTTGCGTCAGCGCGTCGGGCATATCCTATCCCAGTCGCATATACTGCGAAGCTCAGCGATATTGAAAGAGGTCACATTTGCCAGGATACCAAGCCATTTCCATCCCACTCGCATACTGCGAAGCTAAGCGGGACTGAGAAGCGCATACGTTCAAGCTGGTCAGCGTACCACGCCTCTGTCCGCTCCCCACTTGTTCAGACCCGCGCAGCAGAGGCAATCACAGCCGATATTTTAAGCCGACAGGCACATTTTCAGTGCAGCATTTACAGAGATGACGCGAGAACTTGAGCCTTCGCTCACCAACTGTGCGAAGGTCCACCGATGCAACTCAATCACACCTCCTCACCACCCTTGTCTCCTGCGTCCAACTTCGCTCTAGGTGTACTTTGCGCGTGTTTCGGCATTTAACAGTCTCGGTTACGGCGCTCGGCGGCCTGCCGACCCCACGGGATCCGGAGCAACTACGGAAGGGGGGATGCAGGTCCCTTATCAGGTAAAATATTCGGTGCTTCCAGTTGTCTAACGTGCAGTTTCTGTTGCTGCGATAGCGTTTGTTGCATATTTCGCAAGAATTGCAGCTTTAGTGCGCTCGAAAGGCTGCATAAAATATGTGGGCTCGCGGAACTACAGAAGGTGCACCTCACTCGTCCCATGCTTTAATGCCCTCCCGTCATCATGTGTGTGCAAATTTGCAGGCGCCAGACCCTCCGGTGTCATACTACCATGCGGGAGGCACACCTTCTCTCGCTCGCGCGGGGCCAACAAGCCTCCGCATTACTTATGGCGCTGCTCCGTTCGACGGTGGCGACCGGATAACGGCCTTCCAGGTATAATATTTAAAATTATCGTATCAAGAGTTGAATGCTGCGGCTGTTGACTTAGTTGGCCTTATATAAATATGCTTGCTCGCTCACTGTTGTTCGTTTTCCCCACTCCATCAATGTATACACTCGTATCTGGTATGAATACGTATCTTCCGTGCCCGAGGTCGAACCCTCGTTATTGTATTGAGACGTTAGTTGCCAAACGACGTTCATATTGGTCAACAGTGTCGCTCGTAACAACTGTGAGCACGTGCCATATTTTGTTAACTCAGGTGGAATGGGACGAAAGCCCTGACTTTACATCGAGCGAAGACGGAGGGCCAAGCGGACAAGCTTCCGTCGATGCTACCCAAACTCTGTGCTCCGGTTGTGTCAACAATTTCATCCTGGATAATTTGACGATATCCGTCAACGGTACAACGGATTTCTTCGGGCGCCTTAATGCCGGAAATCGAATCCTGGTAAGGCAATCGAACCTTGGTACCGTGGGGAACCCGATTTAAGAGTCCCTTGGGATAGGCCAGCGTTGCCGCTCTTATCTCCGTACCGCTATTATCTGAGGTTGGGTGTGAAACAGGTTTCAGTAAAGGCATAACAAGACGTGACAGGCCGATGTGACCGCTCTTAAGTCCGTTTTCTCTTATCATGCACGCTCTTAAACCGAGTACCCCACTGTAAGGGGACCGAATCCTGGCGTGGGAATGGAATCGTGGTAAACATGAGGCGATGCTGTGAATGTGCACGGGGAGGGAAATTCCGGTCCATCGAACCACTTCGCCGCTCCTTCATGAGTGCCGGAAGACATGTCAGTCAGAAAAGATCCCTCCACGAGACGTTTACGCTGCTAACCCTCATTTCGCACAGTGCTCTGCGAACAGCGCTTTCTCGGCGTGGCGTTCCCTCTTGGGCATCCGTGCAGTTAGCCCAAGGCGCCAACCCGATAGCGTTGCACTTTGGTTTGCGCCCTCTCATTTGCATAATGTATTATGTATCCGATCGATGACCTGAAATTTCCTTCCCCGAATGATCTTGTGTATTTTACCAGGTCGGCGAGCAATACGTCTTTACCGTGGCTGACACCTCTCGTGTCGATAGCTTCGAGATCGTCGTTGAGGGTGCGGGACATAACGCACTGGCAGATTTCAGTGGCCCAGCGAAGGTACCACACTACGTTGACCAACACTAGAAACGTATGCTACGATGGGGTAGCACTTCTGGGCCAATTTGTTTCTAACTGAAGGGGCTTCTAGAACGAGGAATTACCCAAACTCGTTGGCATAACATCTGTGTTTCGCGATATTTTTCGTTTCGTACCTAGTCCATGGGGTTGTTCATTGTCTTGTAGGCTTTGTCAAGCATAGCAACGGTAACACATTGACTCTATGTATTAGGTGGAGGCCTCGTACGAACAAAACCCTGGAGCTGCCCGAACCTTTGGAGACTAAGTCGGCTGAACGCTCTCCTATCCCACCGTGCCCTCTTGCTGTTCGCTAACAGCTGGAAATCTACGGGGGCGAGTACGAGATTACGGACCTCGAGGCAGGCAGTCTGTACTTCACTCGAATTTTCGCGAGAAACCAGATGGTGGGATGGGGAGAGGCCTCGCTGACCACGCCAGTGTCCATGATCCCGAGAAGCGCGCCAGAGGTATACAGTAGTGATCCCTCTATAGTGCCGGTTGGGTAGTGCCGTCTGCCCGTCATAGTGACTGTAAACTCGCTTGGCACACAGTTTGGACCAGCTAGTAGTGGTAGTATGCGGACGCCGCTATAGTGCCGATATTTCCGACTGGCACATACAGGCACTGCACAGGGACCACTACTGTATTCAATACCCGATCGCCCCATGTTTAACCCTTTTGGTGCCCATGCGTACCAAAAACACGATAACTGCCATTGTATCAGTCGTCCAGGAAGAGCGGGCAGCAGTACGAGTATCGGCATGCTGTGCGAGTGCCGTATCGCTCCAAACGTTGCGCTTAGCACACCCCCCGACCCAGCAGTGCAAGCTGCTTTCGCACTCGTTACCTTTCTTCGACTTGCTTTTACCTTGAAGTCCCGAAAGGGAATATTGGCAACGGGTCAGCAATCCCCACTACTGTAGCACCCATTTTGACTGGGGCGTCGCCTGTCATCTCCCCAAATCCCGAAAATAACTATTTAACTAACCCCCAATTAATTCAGTAGTGATTGGTCCTCCGTGCAAAGTATGTTCAACACCATTCACGCACACCAACTTGGTGGAAGCCATCCACTCGGCCCCTTTTGTTCTCAAGAGAGCAAAAGGCCACACTTTGCTGATAATTTACCCGATCTCCTTTTCCAATGTTTGTGTGGTGACCATCCAATCCCTCGTGTTCTGGGAGTGTACCAATTCCAACTGCTCCTGAAGGCCGACCCGAATCTCCGTTTCCCATGGTGACGCCCCCCACCAGGCACCAGGCATCATCGATGCAGCTGCTGCTGGGCCTAATGCTCTAATGGTGACGTGGTCAGGCGTTCCTTCTTCGTCGAGCGGCAGTGCAGTAACTTCCTACCGCATTGAGGTTTACACCTCGTCGCCTACTGTTAGCTCGAGCGGGTCTACTTTCGGACAGGCAAGCGCTCATACTTTACTAAAAAAAACGATAGATTTGCCCGTAAACGAACCGACGTTCTCCGTAGATGCGGTAACCGGCAAAACGTTGTTTGCTGTATAGAGAAATCAGGCGTGTCTGAATCGGGGATTGGGTCAACAAGATAGTGTAGCTGTCAATTGGAAACCGCGCATGAGGATATTGGTGACTGTCGCCGACTTGTATCCGGTTGGTTGATATTTGGAACGTCGTGCAGATGAATCTCGGTCGGCGGCGTGCACAAACCCGATATAAAACGAGGCCCAGTCGTCTCGAAAGGGGGCTCTATTTTTAGGCGCGGTGTAAATTAGAGCTCGCATTCGCTCGTAAAAATAAAATACGTAAGCTATAAGTTAGACCGATTGAGTGATCGATACTCAGCCGCGCAGGCTGCATAACACGTCGGTCGCGCGTGTTCTTAATTTCTCGTAAATTTTCGAAATTACAAATGTAGTTATGTTGCATTCACGACCGAAAGACCGTTCGGCAAAAACAATTACCTGTCGTGTCATTTTCAGGCGGAGGTACAGACAATCACCACCGCGGGGGGGGCAGACGGAAGCTTCACTCTTGCCTTCGGCGACGTCGACGACTCCTTACCCGGAACAGTCGACGTTGCCAATGGCGAAGACTACATTGTGACATCTCAAGACATGACACCGTACATCAAACGGGGTGATCGAATATCTGCTGGCGGGTGGAAATACGCCGTTCACGCCTTCCGGCCTTTCAACGCGACGCATCTATATCTATCGAAGGTGAGTCGACGTTGTTCGGCTTCGACCAACCGAAATAACGATGTCCATACATATATACGAAATCGCTCCAGCATCTTTGAGGTGGTAGGTGAAAGCGGTGATATTTTAGCTTAGCTTGTCTTGGCTGAAACCAAATCAAGTTACAGTTATCGTGGGCAGCCACGCGGTAGTTAATAGGTGATGACTTCTGAGTGATAACTTCTTCTCTTGACGGAGAGTGGATTGTCAGCGCCGTACCATATCGTCAACCGACCCCGCCCCTCATTTCAATCGTTCGCTAAGTCACAGCCTCTGCATCTTGCTGACCAAAAATAATATCCTGTATGGGTGACAAAATCATCTCTTGATGGAGAGTGCATCTTGCCGTCGTCATGCCATGCCTTAAACCGAGGCCCCCCTCCATTCAATGGTACCCCGGGAAATAACTTCTGCACTTGGCTGAGCAAACCGAAACCCCTACATGAGTGATAACTTCATCTCTTCATGGAGAGTGTACCGCTATTGTTGTGCCATGTCTTAAACCGACCCCCCCCCATCATATACGGAAGAAACGTAATGGTACCTAAATGTTGGAGGTGCCTTTATCAGGGGTAGGAACGGTGCCTCGCCTCGGAAGGGATTCGAGGTTAATGATCAAATGACAAAGGCAAGCAACAAATGAGTAAGCCCCCCCGCCCCCCCCGTGTAACTTCTATCTTACTCTAGATTACAACCTCTGGTGTTCCCGTCCGAGCTGGGCTGTACGACCTCGACGCCGGATTCGAGGGAAACACAGCAGCGGGGATAACGCTTTTCCATGCAACTACCACGCCGGAGATTTCTTACGACGCCTCCGCTGCTGATGTGGAGGAGCTGCTGGAGACATTGCCTTCGCTCGGGCAGGTACTGGATGTCCTGTATGCGTGTCCCTGAATGGTGTTAAAACCGTTAAGTGCGATCGGCCTCGCGGCCAGGACGAGCTCTTCTGAAACACTCACGAGCGTCGTAGAAAGATACTTGGTATAAAAATTCAATCGCGCTCCCCTCTGATGATGTCCCACTGATCAAATTTCGATGTCGTACTTCTTTGAATGTCTCGATGATCACATCTTGTTTCATACTGGACCGGCACCTCACAAAAACGCACGTTTTAACCGCGTGGAATCGGGCTATCCAAACCATATCACGCTCCCCGAGGCTTACGATAAGACGAGCCGTCTTCCATGATACCAAAACGGCTCATACGTATCGTTCACACCACACCTGGCCGTCGTCGTAAACAAATCGTCGCCAAACCTCCAGGTAACTGTCTCCCGCACAGCCAACATTGCAGAGTCAAACGGGTACGTGTGGAGCGTTACGTTCGACACGCCAACCGTGGTCGGGGGTACGACGAACGCGGGCGATCAACCAGCATTCCACGTCAATGGCCGAATGCTCGGCAACTCGAGCTCAAGTTCATACTTCAGGCTTGAGGTGAGCTGAACCTAGACGCGTGCTACGATAGGGGTAATATTTTTTCGCCAAACTATTACGGACTTACGTGGCTCCCCAACTCAAGAACTGCCCAGTATCGTTAGAGTACCATACGTGTTATATTTGTTATATACCTAGGGCATGGGATTGATCATCGGGTTGCTCTTTCATTCTTATCGAATTCTGGTTTTGAGCGGGGTATAGAGCTCCTCGAGTGAGGACCTCAGAAAAAAAACAGGTACACCCCTACACAGTCCTGCCCAGTTGCCCTCACGATGGCAATAGCCGCGAAAACCACCTGACAGTTTCGGAAGAAGGAGCACAACAACGAAATATCCACTTGGCGTCGGTCAGACCCAACTCTTGCCCAGGAAATATCAACACTCTTTCCAACCGCGAACTTGGTGACGTCTGGGCTTTAACCCTTTCACTGCTAAAAACATCATGCTAACACTTATTCCGAGTAGTTTATCCCCAGAAACGTTGGTGCACATCTAAGGGGGGAAACATGTTGACAAAAAGTGACGATAGACAGAATCGGCTACACGAAGCAGCCCGGTCTGCTGGATAGGGGGTGTGTCCGAAGCAAAACGCTACAGTAGGGGCTATGCGACACGCACACAGCTGCTGGCACTCATTCTGCTGTTGTTGAGACTCTTCCTAGACGGTTGGTAAGATCGTTCTTCTCGTGTTATTTGTCGATATGAAGGGCCCCCAAATTGGTTAATTCTTCAATTCAGCACAAAACACACAATCTGCAACCGTGCCCGTACCCCATCTCGTAGGTGGACGAATACCTTGTGGGGGTGGAACCGTTGAACTACCAGCATTTCGAAGTGGATGCGATGGGTATCGTGTCAGAAGGCACCAGCGAACCCTCGACCGACCAATCCTCAACGTCCTCTTCTTCGGGCAATACATCCTACGGGAATACCACGGTATCGCTAAGTATCCCGTGGAGTCACCTAGTCTTGAATCTAGAAACAAGCACAGAATATTTCGTGCGGGTTTCCGCGAAAGCTGAAGGTGTGGGATACGGGGAACCTGGGGAAGCCACAAGCAGCCCGGTCACTCCCAAGGGTGTTCCAGGGATGCCTGGCAGCGTGAAGACTTCGCGCGTGGATGCAACCACCTTGATGGTTGAGATTGAGCAGGACTCTGACAACAATGGTGCCAAAGTTGAAAGCTATATCATTGAATGGGGCACAAACTCCCAATTTTCCGGCGCCCACAGCACAGCTCTAGCGCCTGACTACCACATCCAAGCGGTCCGAGTTGACGCTTGGCAACGGGGATGGACCACAGACGCAACATTCTCATTATCGCTCTTTGACTTCAGGGGAGCTTTTAGCGCACGTCTTGGAGGTGAAGACAGCGATGGACTTCCCACTTTCATGTATATCGCCGAGGGAACAAATACCCTCAATCGAACGACGCCCAACGTCACCGCTGGGTTTGGTAGCGCTTCCTTAAACAAGGCGGTTCCACGGGGAGGGTTTGTCAGAGTGGGAGGACAAGAATTCCGAGTGTGTCTCGACGAGGAAACACTCTATGGGATTGACTCTGTCGCCCTGTGCTCTGTAAGCGACCCGTACGTGCCGGAATACTTCGTGGGCGCTGCGACAAAGTACGACGATACCCTTACCCGAGCGCCTGCATACGTGCTCGATACGGCGATAGGATCTGCCTTCCGGCTGGCGATCGGGGACACGAGTTTGAGAACATACGATGGACCAGACACGAACCTCAGTGTTAACGACCTCACCGCGACTTTGGCGCGTGGAGATTATCTCCGCATTGGTCACCCAGAAGTGGGTCGAGTGTTTACCGTCTGCGAGTCGGACGGTACGTCTAGCCTCGACTTCAACTCTACGTCTCTCCCCTTGTGTTCTAGCAACGACCCACAGGAAACCGTGTCAGTCATGGAGGGAGATATCATTTCCGCCACGTACGAGATTCAGGCTTTCAGCACTTGGCTCAACCTTTCCGCCGCGACGGCAAACGAAACGGACGGATTCGGGTTTAGGCTTAAATTCGGCGAGGAAACGTCGGCTTCGTCGGAGACGGGGGGGGGCACTGGCTGTCTCTCCTTCCATTCTTCTGCTTCGCAGGTATGGAGGCCCTTCATGAAGTACGTGTGGGTAGTGTTTGCTACTTGTGCTAGTATCAGATAAATACTTGATTACGGGAGGCGGCCTTTTCACGTGCAACATAAAGTCGTTGTTCGATTCCTACTATTTCCATCAATATTTGGGGAGTGTACGCGGGCACGTTATTGAGAAGCTTGTATACATTCGCTTTTTTTTCCAGCAATAGCATTTTCTGCTGCTGTGTCCATTCATTGTTTTGTTTACATCCATAGGTTTTGTTTCGCTGCTTCTCCATCACTTGCAGGTTAAGACTGAAATGGAGGCATTCGGTGGAGTGGACAACGTTGTCGTGGAGCGAACTACGAACACATCCGCGGACGACTTCGATATGTACCGGTACACGATATACTTTGTCGGGACAGCCGTAGCCGGAGACGTGCCCCAGCTTCAGGTAGTCGATCTCGGTGAAAACGGATGCAGGGCCATTTATAACGCGACAGGAGGACAGGAGACGGAAACCCTGGTGGAGTCGTTCGTTCCTTTGTACAAGGTCCAGAATACTCCCGACTTAACCTACGATGCAACCTCTGCCGACGTAAAAGCCGCAATCGAAGGTCTGAGCGGCGCTTGTACAGTGGATGTCTCCCGAAGCGTGCGCAAGAACGGGTACGAGTGGCTCGTGACCTTTGCCAGCGGAGACAACAATCGGTTACTTCGGGCAATGCGTTCCAACGCACTGCTTCTCGACAACATCGCTGACTACGTTACCCCCACGGCAGCGATTGTGCCAATCCTTCGCGAGAATCTCGCGACCCCCAAGTCTGGCGTTCCTTACTATGTCCGAGCGGCGGCTATCAATGAGGTGGGGGTGGGCACGGTCCGCATTTCCTCACCGACGTCACTCCAGCCCGCCGCTCAGACTCCAACGTCCCCAACCTACACAACTGTCCAACCCTTATCGGACACTGAGTTAATGGTACAGTGGGAGGCACCATTTTCCGATGGCGGTGAACTAATATCGGAGTATGTTCTAGAGTGGGACACTGAAAAGACGTTTGACTCAGGCTCCGACGGAAACCCTCAAGGTTCTGCAGTAGTGGACGCAACGGGACAGGAGTCTATCGCGGACGTGCAGGCAGTGCGAGTGTCCGTCGATGACGATTTGTACATTTCTGGGTCATTCTTCCTAGAATACAATGGGCAAACGACGGCTTCTATCCCCTTCGACGCTTCCGCGGAAGCTGTTAAGAGTGCTCTTGAAGCGCTCTGCACCATTGAAAATGTAGCGGTGGTGCGAACTCTGGGACCTTCAAACGGTGGGTACACGTGGCTGATTACCGTTACAGCCCACGCAGAAAACGGAGGAGCTGGCGACGGTCAGACATCCACCACATCGCCTTTGCAGACGGTCGGGTCTCACAAGCTTCACGTTGACGGACAAAACCTCCTAGTTTGTGCCGACGCCACTCGATCCGGGTGTTGGAGCGACCCCGACCGCACCAGCGTTGGCCTCGAGACGAAGAAAGAAACTCAGCGTCTTCTCTGCCAACCGACCACGGACTTCAACATCACATTTATGGGAGAGACCACGGAAGCTTTGTCGAGTCTCGCAAATGCCACCGAAATTGAGACGGCCTTAGAAGAACTCTACAACATCGGCGATGTAACAGTGACTGGTGCTTGTGATTCCACAGCGGCGACTCCATATGTCTACGTAACCTTCGAAAATGACGCTGGGGATCTACCGGCCCTAACCTCGAGCTTGAATGATACCTTCGAGGAGGTGATTAGAGGCGGGGCTCAGTTTGTTATCGGGCGCAAGGCATTTGTTTACACCATAAGCGACATTTCGTCGGCAACACCTTGGACTGTGCGAATCTCCGCGTACAACCGTATCGGATACAGTGACTACACAACGGCCACGCACGACTCAAGCGAGATGGTATCGGCGCACACCCGTGCACCAGGTCTGCCTGAAAACGTTGTAGTAGAAGTCGAGACTGCACGGTCCGCTTGGATATACTGGGACGCTCCTGCCTCGGATGGTGGTGATGAGGTCACCGAGTATATCGTCGATATCGATACTTCCAGTGGGTTTGACTCAGCCTGTGGGGATGGTCCCGAAGTGCAAACACTGACAATGTCTGCCGACACAGCCTTTCACTCCGGAGAGACGTTTAACCTTACCATAGGCGAGGACCAATACCTGACCTGTCTAGAATGGAACACCACCGTGTTCCTCTTGCAAGATGGACTCCGCTCGTCTGGTGGTGCCCTCGGCAACATCGTCGTCACACGTGGCGGAGACGCCACCGCAGCGTGGGGCTACGGTTACACCTACTCCATCACATTCGTGCACAACGCGACGGACAGCGGATTGCCCGACTTTGCAGAAATAGAGGTGGTGTCGTGCGGTACGGGGTCTGATAGCGTTGAGTACGATGTGGTAACCCTGAAAGACGGTACGGATGAGGAAGCAACTGCATGACAGGCAGGCAACTTGCTCCCGTTCCAATCGGAATCCATTTCTGCTTCCGAAACAGGAGGGGCTGGCGAGACTGCGCTACGAGAGTTTGGGTATGAGGTTACAGGACTCACACCTGGAACGTCGTACCGGGCCCGTGTTGCCGCGGTCACCTCCACCGCGAGGTCACCATGGTCGTTCATGGGTTACCCGGGTACACCAAGCACATTTTCACCGAATGCAGTGCCAAAAATCACTCGCAACGTCACCGTCGCACAAGGGAAGGAATCGAGTGACGTGTACGTGGCTTTCGGGCTGCCTGTTGGCGTCGATGTAGACGGAGTAGAAGGGCTACCACTAGAAGGGTTCAGAGTGGAAATGTCTAAGAGAGTTAACGAAGCGCAGGTCGTGTCTGTAGTATTCGCGTCGGACGCCAACGGCGTGGGCGTAGCTTACCCCACGCAAGGGTCTTACACCTTGACGGTCGGCAACGCTACCACTTGGTGTCTAGCATGGGATGCTTCAGCGCAAGACGTGGAACTTGCTCTTGACACTCTAGCGACGGTCGACGGGATCAGTGTGGAATCTCTGCTACCAGACATAAACTCTACCTCGAACGGGACGACATCAGACTACGCGTCAGAGGCGCTTCTCGTCTCTTTTACGGGACCGCACCTGTCTAATGGAGACCAAGACCTCATGGAATTTGCAACGTGTACAACCTTCGACGCGGGGGCGTACGTCGACATCTACACAGTCACTGACGGGGTTACAGGTGTTGTCAGTCCAGTCGTTACCGTTTCGACTATCGCTAGCGGCAACACGACCATTTCTGGTTACTTCGTATTATCATTCGGGTATCGAGGTGAGCTTGGTCTTCGTTTGGGTGAGGGGAACGAAACGTCAGTGTATGCGACAGTGGAAGCCGGGTCAAGGATAATACTATGCTCGTCTGACTTGAGCCACTATCTCAACGAGGGTGACCTGGTAAGCGTAGGGGGGGTCGAACTGGAAGTTGCGGGCGACTTCACTTGCGAGGACACCGTCACATGGGACAACAGTGTCGGCGATTACCCTTGCACCTTTACAGTGGAATCCCCTCATCCGTACGGTGCCCAAAACGTGTCCACCTTCGGCGCCAGCAACATGCTGGGCAGCGTCCACGTTGAGACCGGAAGCACGCAAGTGCTCAGCGACTGGGACTTAACCCCTCACTTGGTGGCTGGAGACAGCATCATCATCCGCGACACGACCTCAGGGGAATACTTCCTTAATGTGGTAGCTGCGGTTAGCGACACGGGTGTAACACTGGAAGAGGGATATGAAGGGTCATCCGCGATCAGGGCAAGTGCTTACGCAAGTGCTTACGCTTTAGTTCCCTTCGACGCTTCGGCAGAGGAGGTGCGGGACGCGATAGAATCTCTACCAAGCGTTGGGTCCGCAGAAGTTTCCCGACAAGGGCCGGACGAAAACTTTGGCTTCAAGTGGTCGGTAACGCTCACGTCCTTCAACGGTCCGCTTTCCGGGGCGTACACTCTTCAGGTTGCCGCAACAACGGGCAAGGTGTTACAAGTAACCGATTGCGATGATGCAGGAAACGGCGTGTATGCAGCCACGGCCGAGGTAACCGACGGCCGTTCGCGCTATAAGCTTGTTGACCGTCCATCATACATCGAGTATGATTTGTCGATGGACGATGGCGAAGGACTCTGGACCTTCACGGCCGACGGCATAGACGAACCGTATGCCAAGGCCGTCCTAGGTCTGGATGCTCCATCTCGAGATTCCTTAACTCCACCGACCGGAAGCGCGTTGTACTGGAACACAGGCTGTGTTGTGTCAATTCCGAGCTCGCCGGTTGCTCTCTTGAACGGTGATGTTTCCAGCGAAGAAGAAGAAGCCGGCGTCGAGGGCAGTTTCAGCTCGCTTGCTAAAGACGCCGTAACCGAATCGGGAATATCTGAGATACAGATGATCCAGCTTGGAGCGACCAGCGATGCTCTCGATGGTACATTCGTGGTGGACTTTGATGGTTCAGGAGGTTTCACGGCTGCATGGGACATTTCAGCGGAGGATTTGGAGGTATGGTGCCGGCCCTCTGACAAGAAACCGAGATTTTTGTTTTAGGCTAGATTTCTAATTTGAGAACGGGTATGTCCCACACCAACTTCAGTATAACAGCTGTCCCTTTTTTTTAATTTCCCCGCGAATCTTAGGCTAAGTTTCTTGTGGGGCTATTTCTTATGACAGGGTTGGTACACGTGATGCATTTCAGAATCGAAACGCGTTTTCGTGAAGTGGCTGCCCCCGCAACCGACCGCCTCCCTACAAGTAACGAAAGTCGACGTCCAGCAATATTGCAAATCACTCGGTTAGTTGACCCCATCTTTCAAATGTATAACCTGTTTTAAAAGTGCCCCCCTGTAACTGAAATGTGTCGCCCAAATTATTTCATGTTCGAAAACTCGGCTGCTGGCTGTCTCTAGTGACACTGGAATTCTCGACGAAACAAAAATATTCAGAACGTGTAGTAAAATATGAACTTCGCTGCCTACACTACCTGCCTCTATCAACAGTTGTTAATTAGAGTTTTAGTAATGTTTTTACCACTGCATACACTTTTGACACTAACTTCAAGTGCTTTGTACCCAAAAATGTGGGTGCAGTTGTAAAGAGGTCAAAAACATTTTTCCTTCTTGAACCGCTTCCCCCGTGCCAACTGCCAAAGGTTCTCCTGGAACAACTCCCTACCGTAGGGGATGTCACTGTCGTTCGCGGCACGTCCCCAGCAGGGTTCTCCCACGGTTACACGTGGACCGTGACCTTCGACACTCAGATCGGGAATTTGGAACCGATGTTCCTCGACGGTAATTCCTCCACCGCGCTACCTATCGTTGGACCCGACGCCAAACTTTCCGTATCCGAAGTGCGACGTGGTATTCCTCCGTCATTGGACCTTGATGTATCTGGCTTAGAGCCTGGAACAACGTACGTCACCCGTGTCTCCGCCAAAAACGAGGCTGGATACGGGCCAACTACGCTTTCAGGCGCTGGAGATGGTGGATATCGAGGAAGCAACAACGTTGGACTGGGCATCGCACCGTTCAGCATTGTCACCCGCAAGGCACCGCCGGCCCCTCTTGTTGCTGGCGTTACAGCCGTATCGGCATCGCAGTTGGAGGTGGTACTGGAAACGCCCGTTGAATCGCCTGGGACCGACGCTCTGGGATACAAGGCAAGAAAAATGCTGGAATTGTGTTGTGGTGGGGATACCTCAATAGTCCAATTTTACGTATCGTTCTAGGAAAATAGGGAGTCTGGTTCTGTCCGTCCAAGCTGCGCGTGATAAGCGTTTCCGCCAAGCAACAAATAGCTTATGATCATGATTGTTTCCGGAACCTTCGCGCATGAACTATTGGAATATAGTTCAATTGAAGATATCCATCAAGTATTGTATGCTGCCGATGTAGCGAACGCACCATACTATTGAAATATCGTATGATATGGCAAATCGGAAAGCGTCCGCAGTGGTAAATACGTACCTGGTACTTCGTAGAAGTGGTTTAATTTCGACGGCCGATTGATACGCGAATTTTTGATGGGTTAAAAAAATACACCATGGATCGCACATCTCGCATCCCAGAAACGCAACCTATCTCGTTAAAAAACGTGCTCTCCCCATCAACAATCCGGCTGGCACACAGGTGATTATATGTGACTTTCGCCTCATCACCTGAAAGAACCCATGGACCCATCCGATAGAGGTCGCTTAAACACCGACGTTCGTACTGCCTGTGTTCGGGTTTCGCTCAAATTTCGCAATCGACCTGTCTACCGCATACAACGTGCAATCATCGATATGCCAAATCAGAAAGCAGCAAGGTAGCTGTCCTGTTTACCCTTTAAAGACCGCATTCCGGGTCTGAGGAAAAAACACTTGGAATTATACTAGGATGAGTTGCGGAGTTGGAAAAAGGTTAATCGTCTGCCATTGAGGGTTACTACAATAACCCTTTTGGGGCCCATGTATATTGATTATAGTATAGCGACCAAATTTACACCGAGGGCAACCTTATCAAGAGCCTAAGAAGAGCGTGCAGCAGTAGGGGTATGACCATGCTACGCGCGTGTCGCATAGCTCCTTGACTTGCAGCACGGGCACATCCCCTACAAAGCAGCATGGGCTGCTCCGTGTGACCGATGCTCTAACCGTCATCTACTTTCGACGTGTTTTTCCCTTTGACGTCCGAACGGGGTTGATCACAACTTATTTTATCGGCATCCCTCAACGCGCCAGGTGGAATGGACAACCGCGGACGATTTTGGGCTGACCGAAGAAAAACTTGTGACTCTTACTTCTGACATCCAAGACGACACCGAAGGACGTTTCCGTCTCCGCTTTGGGGGACAACCAACCTACGCCCTTCAGCACGACGCTTCGGCTGACGAGGTGAAATATGCCTTAGAACGTTTGGTAACCGTGGCAAGCGTGGACGTAACATTATCTACGGAAATGCTGGATTCATTATCATCATCGAACGGTTCTACCATGTTTGGTTCGGCATGGGCCGTGACATTTACCGGAGCAACCGGACCGCTCCCCAAAGCGGGGTACGCGTGCACATCGTGCGTGTCCGCGGTATCAAACAGCACCCAAACCACGTCCACTGGCCCCCAAATTGAGATCAACGTAACGTCCGACCTGACGGTGGTGCTACTGGAAGGGGACCGGATTTCATTATCTTCTCACCACGCCAATGCATCGGAATACAACTCGGCTTGCTATCTGCTCACCGAGAGCGTGGAGGAAGAAATAATATATGCTTCAGAGTTGCCCGGATCTGCATGCGCCCTTGTTGAAGGCCCTGACGCCCTACTAGCCCTCAAATTCTACGACTCGAGCGGCCTTTCAGTGGAGCACGTAGACGTAAGGTCTGTTTCAGGGGAAGGCACCATTTTGGGGTACGTCACAGAGCTTGTAACCGGAACATACCCGGATGTGTACGGCTACGTAGAGCTGGACGCCCAGGACGACTGCACTGCGTCCACCCTAGGCCCGTCATCGAGTGTACAGCGACTAGTTTTATCTGCTGGTTCTTCCGATTCGCCAACTGCTCCTGTAGTATCTGGGTCCTACCGGTTGGCTCTTGGTGAACACATGACGAATTGTATCGCGTACAACGCTACCCCTGAGGCGCTGGCCTCGGCCCTCAGCGCATTGCCCAACGTTGCGGGTGGTGTTTCTGTTTTTGGCCGCATCTTTGTCGACAATGGCACCTACTACCCTATTGACGACGAAGAGATGATTGTTACTGACGGGCTTGGCTACGACTATCTGATCCGGTTCTGGGGAGATTACTACTCGAGGAACGGAGCCTGGCCTCAGCTCCGAGTACCAGCCGAATATTTCGGTAGATCCGCCGGAGGGGTGTACGAGTGCGAGATTTTCGCTTCTTCTGATAGCGACGCTGAGCCTTCCGCGCAAGTGATCATGATGAAGCAAGCACGCCAGTGCGCGTCGGGAAGCCCCACCAACCACGTCATCCTTGCTGAAGCGTCGTCAGAATTGGGGGGTTCGTTCTCGATTCGCCGAGCAAATGGGCAGGACGAAACGATTCCTCTTTCCTCCACCGCTGCTGAGATGGGTGCCCTTCTCTCTGATGCTTTGGCTGTACCTATCGACGTAGTGAAAACGACCGTAGATGCGTATTCGAGGGCATGGCTGTTGAGCGTCGGCATTGCCGAAGGTGAGGCTGACCAGTTGGCGCTCTGCGACCGTTTCGCCACCGGCACAAGTACTGCCGTTGGCGTGTACGAAGCGGTTGTGATCACAACATCTGCTTCGAGCGACGAAGGGAGCTCCGGAAACTTCCGCATCATGCTTGGTGGCGAGGTCTCTGACCTTATTTCGTTCGACGCATCAGATGGTCGAATAGACTTGGTCCTGCAAGCGATGATGGGGGTCGGAAAAGTGACGACTCTAAGCCCAATTGCTCCAGGGGGGAGCGGCGGGGTGGACATTGCCAACGTGACGCTTTTCAACAACAGTGCTTCGGTGGAAAGCACTGGCGACTTAACCAAAGTACTTGCGCCGGGGGACAAAGCAATTTTCGAGGCGATCGATGATCAGTACTTCCAGGTGACATCCCTCTCGTACAGCTCGATTTCGAACGCTACCACTTTGGTCCTCAACCATACTGTCATAGCTCTTTCGTTTGATCAAGTCAACTCATCGGCTATTGTGGGCACTGCAGCCATCTCCCGTGCCCCCCTACCCGGTCGTGCGGTACTGTTTTCTGAGGTCAGTGTGCTCTACTCCTACCCCAATGTCGAGACATCCGCTCGAACGCTTGAGCTCAGCGAAGGCGGGGCCGACACGCTTGGCGTTGCCCTTAACTCCACGGTTGTCGTGGGCGGGGAAGCCTACACGATTTCGGACTACGAAAATGATCGTTTGGAACTGTCGCGGGATTTCGTTGGGCCAACGGTTGTGGCGGGAGACATCGGCCTTGGCGTGTTCGGAACGTCCATGGTTGTGGCGTTTACCCGCGACGTGTCGAGAGATGTTGCTGTGGGGGACACAATTTGGATCGAAAACGCCGATGGAGACGTGGATGAGCTGGAGATCGAAGAAAGTTTTACGCAAAACAGCTCCTACCGTATGTCCGGGCTGTTTTCTTCCAACTATGACGGCTCGACGGCGTACACCGTGGGTAACGGACGGAAATGGATTCTTGCCTTCAAGCACACCGATCTCAGCCTCGATACTTTCCAGGTAGAACCCCAAGCTGACTGGCGTGGGTTGGGGGCCTTGATAGAGGTCCAACGTCCGGGAGGTATCGCACCGTTGACCGCTACCCTGGGATCACCTTCAGAAGTTCAGACAATCGCCCTAAGATCAAGCCAACAATGGTGGTCTACCATGAATTCTGCAAACAACGCCACTTGGTCCCTGGCGCTGTGGCCAGAGGATGGGCTCACACCCGACCTCACTTGGGGATCTTCAGCGGCGGAAGTAATGGAGGCCCTTGAATCCTTATCCGCGGTTTCTAGGGTGGATGTGGAGCGGATGGGAGACGGGGAGTCGCCAGAATGGTTTTACGGCTACATCTACACCATCAGCTTCTGGGGTGTACATTCGTCCCCGGGCTTGCCGCAGCTTACTGTAGACTCTTCTTTGGCCGGTGTCACAGTGTACGTCAATACTGTGCGACAGGGAGCAGCGGTAGCCTCGCAATCTCCAAATCTGGTCGCTCTTAAAGAGGGCACCCAGTACTCCATCCGTGCTCGTGCTTTCGGCAGTGAGGGATATGGTCCCGCGTCCTCGATCACGGTCGCGGAAACTCCCTCAACTGGCATGTTACCTGGACCTCCAACTTCGGTAACGCTTGGATGGTGCAGGTACTCTTCAACGTCTCTAGGGGTGAAATGGCGACCTCCTGTGAAAGACGGAGGGCAAAGTGTCGACGCATACCGAATCGAGTGGGATCGCTCGCAGCCGATCTCCGAGAGTAGCGCAGCGTACGGCACCGAGTATCTCCAAGTTGTCCACGAAGTGCAGGAGATAGTCGTTAACTTCCGGTCCGGAGACTCCGCGGTCACTCGTGGTGGAACCTTCTCGGTGTCTTGGGGCGGCCACTCCACGGCTGACTTGCCCTGGGACTCATCAGCCTCTAGCTTAGAGACCGCGATTCTAGGAATTTCTGGTGTGCAAAACCTCGCCGCTAATCCCATCGGAGTTACCCGCGTGCCCTACCGCAACGGTTATAGATGGACGGTGACGTTCATGGCTTGGAGAGGGGATCTAGCTTTACTTCGGGGGGACGGAAGTTTGCTTCTCGGCGACGACCCGTCGCTGACGTTCAGAGAAAAGGTTGCAGGGAGTGCAGACATATACCCGGGCGACTACACCAACGAGGTACAAGCTGTTACCGTTAGCTCCTTCAGTGTTGTGTCGGGTACGTTTACATTGGCGTTCGAAGGGAATGAGATGGCCGCAGTAGCGTATGACGAGTCGGCAGAGAGTTTCAAGGGGAAACTTGAGGCCATCGATTCGATTTTCTGTGTCGACGTCAAGCGCTTTACGGTGAACGCCGATTTAAACCTTTACAGCTGGTTCGTGAGCTTTTCTTGGTTGAACGGAGAGGTCGTTCCCGGCGCGGGAAACCTTGGCCTTTTCACGGTGTTGTCGTCAGACAATCTCGACGGGAATGGAGCAGATGTCGGCGTGTTCGAACTAGTTTCCGGCACCAACCCAATGGAATACACCATCACCAATCTTATCGCGGGCGTTCAATATTATGGTCGCATTTCAGCACATAATTCGCGAGGGTTTGGCGAGTTTAGTGCGGCTACCGCGGGTCTTCCGCAAGGGCAGCCTGGACCACCAACCGATGCTGCCGTCGCTATCGGCAGTGGATCCACGATAAGCACAACCTGGTCTCGGCCTACGTCAGACGGAGGGGCTGCTGTGTCGGGTTACATGGTTGAGTGGTACGCAACCGCGGACCCCGGTAAGAATGAGGTGCAAATGATCACGACATCTGCTAAGAAAGGGGTGAGTGAAGTCCAGACCGTGTCTATAAAGGCGGACGAGAATAATCTTGGGGGTTACTACACGCTGTCGTTTGACGGGCAGACAACCGGCAACATTGCTTGGGATGCACCCGCCACCGGGACTGATTCCGTCAAGGAGAAGCTCGAGAGACTCCCTGGAGTTGGAGATTCCGAGGTCACCCAGGACTACTCTCGGGTGGCGGTAGCAGGTCTGCGGGTTGATGTACTTGTCGGTGCCGGTAACGCATCTGCTGGAAATGCATCTACGATACTGCCATCCCAAGCAGGACTTATCGAAAACGACATTGTGTTCGTCGCCGGATATCGAGGTCGTGTTCGAGGGTTTTCTTCCGACGGGGAAACCCTTTTGTTCGGGTCCCTAGACGATTACTTGGAGCCTGACACCTTCGCCGAAGACTTTGGCGCGGAAGGTGTTATTGTCGAAAAGTGGGCATACGGGTACGAATATACGGTAACGTTTAGCTCGTACAACGGCGACGCGCCGTTGATGGAAGCGTCCGCCGCCGATGGCTGGGCGGGGACAAACCCGGTTATCGATGTCGCGGAAGTAACACCCGGGCTGCAGCCCATAAGCGGAAACTTCCGACTGAGGTTTGGCGGAGAGAACACGCCACCCGTGGCGCACGATGCGTCCGCCGAAGAGGTGGAAAGCGCCTTGGAAAACATGGTTGATGTCGGTGATATCACCGTCTCAAAGGTCCTCAATGGTTACGGACACAACTGGGTCGTAACGTTTGTCAGTGAGATGGGAGACGTCAACCTTATGGAAGCAGATGGTACAGGTTTAACCGGCCCCAGTGCAACGGTGTCCATTTCGGTTGGACAAGACGGGATCTTGCCCGAAACCTATGGAAACGAGGAAATATCTGATGCTTCCGTGCTGCAGTACACAATTGAGGATCTAACGCTTGGCGAGGCGTACGCTGTACGCGTGCGCGCGGCCAACTCGGAGGGTTACGGGTCGTCGGCAAGCGCCGTTCCAGCAAGCCTTCGGCCACTAGAGGCTCCAGGAACCCCGGATGACGTGCATCTAATTGTTATGAGTAACGCCATGATCAAAGTCGTGTGGTCCTCCCCATTATCAAACGGTGGCAACTCTGTCACGCAGTACCGTGTAGACTGGGACACAGCTTCAGATTTCTCTAACATCGCAACTTCGGGATTCTTCCATACCGTCTCCGTGGGCGACGAGGAAGGCCCATACTTCTACAACGTAGTCGTGCCGGTAGCATCTTCTTGGCTCCCTCGCTACGTGCGTGTGAGGGCTTACAACTCGTTTGCGTGGAGCGAACCAGGCTTCCCCGATCCCACAAGTGTACAACCCTCGCTAAGGCCGCCAGGGGAGCCTCAATCAGTGGTCTTGGCGGTTACCTCCGGGGTGGGATTGTTTGTGTCATGGGAAGCTCCTTCAACTAACCTCGTTGTGTACGGGGGTGACGGGGGTAGCGCTATAGAGGAGTACCTGGTAGAGTGGGATACGAGCGCAAAATTCGACTCTCCGTCTCGACGGGCGGTGGTAACTATACCAGCAACACTCACGCACCTGATTGGGGGCCGCGACCTGATGACGGGCGAGGAGGCGACCGAGCTCGAGCCTGGGGTGACTTACTACACGAGGGTATCTGCTTTCAATGCCGAGGGCTACGGAGCGGTAGTCGCTACCGCCCCCGCCTCTGCCGTCACCGAAGACCAGGTGCCCGCGGCTCCGAGTATGCTGGGAGCGGAAACGAATGGTGCTACGAGTGTGGCAGGGTTGCTTGGAGTTCCTCTGCTGGACGGCGGAGAAGCGCTCACTAAGTTCCGGCTTGAGTGGGACATCAGCGACGGGTTCTCGCACATCAATGGAACTGGTAAAGCGGGCGGGTGGGAAGATGTACCCTTGGTGCAAGAAGTACAAGCTTTCGCAGTATCGTCATCGGTTGGCCAAGAAGAGCAGTGGATCATTGCCACCGTAGAAGTTACCAATGAGCGCCAGACGGTTCGAACCCAGGTGAGCTTCTCCGAATGTATCGCGCAAATGGTCAAAGAGACTGCAACATTTAGAGGAACAGCTTTAGCAGAGTTGTCGAGTGTTGCTGTTTAAACATGCGTGTGGCTCTCACGAATAATTTGAACAGCCACCAGGTAAAACAGTATTTTTTATACGAACAATGGTTTCCGTAGTCTGTGATAATTTCGGCCGTCGATCCACCCTTCGAACGTTTTGGATTTCCCACTCAGGCGATTTCATCGTGAACGGGCTGTTGTGGGACGGCTACCGTAATCATGCGAAGGTTCGCACCGGGTGCGATCGCGTTTTTAAATGTTTCTGCGTTGTGTTTTTTATCGCACCCCGGTGCTATCTCTCCGATGGGTGCGTTCTCTCCGATGGGGGTGCGGAAACACAATTAAATCATGC